>CATIWQ010909869.1:0-19815 GCA_949673415.1 Euphorbia schlechtendalii | reverse complement strand
ATTTAAATTAACAACTTTAAAATCTTCGATGTTTTAATTAGGCCACACGGGCCTCGCTAAAATCAAATCGAACATATGTGATATCCCCTGTGCTAACCTTTGTGGATGCAGGTTAGATGTATGTTTAGGATTTTAATTTTCTTTCGGGTATCGCATTTTCATTTTTTTTGGGAAATGTAATTAATAGGGTAGCGGGCGGTTGCATCCCCTGATTTATGAAAGCCTTGTAATTTTATTTTCCACATTTACTTTCCGCATTTACTTACTATTTTGTGGATGGATTTACTTCTTTTCCAATAAGTGAATCACGCATGTAAACTCAAAAAATGACCTAAGCGTGAATATGCATAACTAAGAAAATACGATTTTTTGTAGATGTAATATAATGTGATCACATAAGAAATAAGTAACTTATCCCGGACCCGAATCTCTGTGTCTTGGTAGGTCGTCCCCCGGACGTTAAGCCTCACAGGATTCTAATTCCTGGAAAGAGCAAATCCAGGTGGCTACTCCACAATTAGAGATGGCGGATTCGGGTTCGAATCGATCTAAAACGTTTTCACCCTTTCTCTTTCAACCTTTTTCCCGGGTCCCCGACCCGGTGCACCTTTTTTAAACACCCCGATGGACCACGCCTATGAAATCGCATGCTCTCAGCCCACCGCTCTGTGTCGCCCGCTCACAGTGGTGACTCCGCTGGGGATTTTTCTAAAACTTATTTTTTAAAGGTTTTAGATTTTGGATAAGTGTCGAAAAATATTGATCACATTATTCCATTTTCTCTTAATTTTGACATATTCATAATAACACATTGCAATAGAAGGGATTAGCCTATAAGTCTAAGGTACCCCCATTACCACGAAGCTCTCTCTTGTACTAATCTGCCTCCCTGAGAAAAGATAGTACTCGAGCGGGTGGAGCACTTGTTGCCATATCGCATGTACCTCCCTCGTTAGAGTCTTGGAGTGTATTTTAGCGCAACAAGAACCTTCTACATCAACAACCCATTTATAACCCTCATGTAAATAAACCATAGGCATTTTCCCTAGGGTGTTACCCAACACGCAATCATGCATTATATTTTCTTGCAAGTGCGCTCCTTAGTATCTTCATGGTACTAAGATGAACCAAACTTAGGATAGAGACTAGCCAAAAACTCTACACACGGGAGTTGTATGGTTAGAAGATTAGACGTTGCATGATATGTGCTACGTGTATACTACTTTCAATTTGTCATTGAACAAATGTCATACTAACCACGAATTTTTGTGCAGACACTTGAACACACACACTCATGATATTAAATGTACATATCACGTTATCATCATGATACCACATACTCTTAAGCACAGTTGACAATATAGATCGTGTCGCCCTAGGACAACATAAAGCCACTTAGGAATATCACTTACCCCTTTTCAGCGAGATGTCTACTCGACATCCCGCTATTAGCCTATACATGGAAAACATACCTCTCTTTTATTACGTGATGTCCACTTCACATCCGACACTTAGCCTGCAAAGGGCAATAACCTTTCCACCACATTACTCATGAGATGCCCACTCAACATCCATTTCACAGCTCTTCCGGTGTGATTATACACACCAAAAGCCCAAACAGGGCAAATACCTACCCAAAACCAATTTTTCCCACATTAAAGGATATCCAAGTTGATGTCTTAACCTAAGCCCATACAAGGTAAACTTACTTCAAAAGTCTTACCTTACCAAATCTTCAAGGGTATACACCTCATACCCGAATCATTCGCCCACACGAGGTAATAATTCACGTATCACCACATACCCTCAAATAGTGATGACCACATAGGTATCCGAAACTCCGCCCTAATTGGGCAAAATAACCAAATCATTCTTTAGATAGCCACATATGGTAGTTATCTTCATTCGATTAGGGTACGTCACAATTTAACCTCCTCATTCCATGAGACCTAGTCATAGGACGAAACCTCAAACCATTGACCTATCACCACACAGGTAGCTTAGTCAACTCACTTACACCACTCATATTACGACGTTGTACAAATCTAAAATCCAACCCCCATTGTTGGTTTTTCATTTTCACATGTTTTCATTTTTTACCTAACGACTAACATGTTTATTTCAAATGGATTGACATACATGTTATTTCACATCATGGCATGCTAACCCCTTGTGAATGCAGCCATAACATTAAAAATCTTATGCATTACCTGCATCATGAGTCATATCATGAATCTTACATGCACGGTCTAATATTCTACTCGTGTATCAAAGGGGCTTGGAATAGGCCTGGGCGCCGCCTAGTCTGTGTTTCCCCAATTATGGCCAATCTGGAGGGGGTTCCGTACATTGACTCAAGTGAGGACTCGGGTTCAGACTCAGATTCAGCTCATTATTATGGCCAGTCCACAAGGAGAAGGTGCAAGGGAAGATCACCCTATCCGTACGGGATAGAGTTCTCAGCAGTCGTCGGTGAGCGCCGAGATTGCAGCCGCCGTAAACGCCTTTGCCAACAACGAACAACTAGCTATGCTCATTCGCCAACATCTTGGGAGAACCTAGAATACAGTGTCCAACCCGGAGGCCACCCTTAACAATGTCAATCCGACAAGGGGACCTCCTACTTCACTCACGATTCCCCTAACTACCTTTTATCAGTTTGGGGCAGGACAAAGTCAGCTGAACCAAAGTCAATTCTTTCATGTACAAACTATCCAGCCGGCATTCGCACCAGTGCCTTCCTACCAAGGAGTGACCCAACAGCCTATTCCCAACTGGAGTACGTCTGTCACCTCACAGTTCCAGGCACCTCAACTACCCCACTTTGCGGCACTTCCCCAGGGGAAATATGGCTCTTATCCAAGCGCATGGGATGCCATCCTCCAACAACCTGGGATGGTGGAATTATGGCAATAGTTCTTGGCCATTCACGGTGGCCACCTAAGGAACACATACCCTACATAACCGATAATCGAGGATGAAGACAGCTTACCCCCAAACTTCACAATGCCACAATTTGAGAAGTACGTAGGATCTGGCGACCCACGCGCTCACTTGACACATTATCAAATAGTGATGAGAGCGTTGAGGGTCAGCGACCGAATGATGGCTAAGCTCTTCGTCGTCACCTTAGGCCACCCAATCAATGAATGGTACAGCCACCTTCCGCTGGATATAGCTACCAATTGGAATAGCCTCGCTCAAGCTATGGTGGAGCATTATGGTTTCAAATCTCAGATGGAAACCACAATGCAACATTTGGAGGTTATAAGGAAAAGGTAGGATGAGAACTTCAAATCCTACTATACGCGTTGGATGGCTACACAAGTCAGGCTATAGACTAGTTTGGCCCTACCGGAGATGATAACAAAGCTGCTGGATGGCGCAGTGCCAACGTACAAGAACAAATTTGGATCTGATAGCTTCTCCAGCTATCAAGAAGTGTTTGAGAAGGCAGAGCGGATGGAGCACTTCGAATCTATGGACACCTATGGGAGGCACTAACCCGTGATAGATGATTATATAATAATTTAGCTTTCAGCTACTTTGCCCACGTGGCTTTTGAATTATTCCTAAACTGAATTAAACATTGTTTACTTGCTTGATATTTTATTAATGACATCACGCATTCTCATAAACATATACATATTGTTTTTAGCACATGTGACACATCATTTCATGAAATTAATTTGGGTATAAATGGATTCCCCACAATAAATTCAAATGATTTGACTCTTGAGTGAAAGTGAGAGATAAATACATGTACTTAGACAACGCGTGATAGCAATTGCCTTATCATACAAGGACAAAAGATCAATGGAAGGATCTCCAAGAATGAAATGTCCACTGACTCATCCAAAATCAAAAGGATCGGAGCTAGAACAATGCTAAAATTTCAACCAAGCAAGTTGGGACCAAACAACCAGCGCAATGCCACAAAGAAGGAGGCGGATCATTGAACACATCAAAAACTCCATCACCACCATTCATAAGACCAAACAACCAGCTCAATGCCACAAAGTCAGATTGTTGAACACGTCAACAACTCCATCACCATCATTCAACCAGCGCAATGCCACAAAAAAAGGAGTCAGATTATTGAACATGTCAAAAACTCCTCCACAAGGCTCGCTACTATTTTTGGGGCAATCTTAGCACCATCAAAGAAAATTTCGAGGATCAAGACTCATCATCGAGTACACCTCAAGCCAATAAAGTGGCACGAGCACCAACCAATCGATCAGAAATGCTAAATGAGACCACAACTGAAGTCATGAACATGAACGGCGACTGATCTACCAAATCTACCAAGTCTTACACAATGGATATCACGCATAGGTGAAAGAAATAAATCGATAAAAAGCAGTACGATCAACAAAAAATAAATTTGTATTGAGCCTGTCAATTAACACTTGGTTAGTTGAGCAAAAATTAAGGCCTATTTTCAAAACATAAAAAGAATAGTCCGCTGAGTTGAAAACTCGAAAATGGCAGCTCAGGCAAAACTTAGGACATCGAGAGAACCACATTGGTTAGAAAACCTGAAAAGGCTAATCAATGGCAGGAGTCAAATCATTTGAAACATTTATACCCCTGTTAAGTTCATTAATGAATTGTTATTTTTGTTGAATCTTTATGCATATGCTTATTCTGATTTCTTGCATGTCAATGGTAGAATATAGCAAGTAAACATCCAAAAAAAATAAAGAAAGAAAAATAAGTCTGCTGGATTGAAAACCTGAAAGGGCGGTCCAGGCAAAAATTAAGACAAGGTTCGATAGATTGAAAACCCGCAAGGGAGATCTATGCAAAACTTAGAACCAAAGAAATTTCAAATTCATCATCTCCTTCTCGAAATGATACGAGACATCACATACCTCCAACACCTAAGGCTAATGGCTTCCAAGCGATCATCGTCGACACAATGCAGGATCAACGACTAATCTAGACTTTCCTCAAACCATATCCAAGCTAGGAACTTGAATCTGATTCAACGAACCCATGGTCATCGCTTTGAGGGACTAGTCCATGGAATCCTAGATAAGACAAATCCTAGGGGAAATCATGTGCCAATACAAGAGAAGGCTCTTCAATGAACTAGGCTCATGACACCTACAATAGATGAACATACGTCATATGATAAATATTGTTCTTGCATAAAGTCATTCATGCATGCATACACATCGTGCCACTTACAGGTCAAGGCAATGCTAAACCGAGGCAATGCCATTCCGATAAGAAAAACTCTCCACCTCCACATAAGGAAACTACAAGTATCGATGATAATGGCCCAACTCAAGCCATTTCAACTTTTGGCAAATTCAAGCCTACTTAGGCCTCCTTCAAATAGCGTTACAACATCACAAAAGCCTCCCAAAACAACGGAGTGGCCATCGGGACATCCCTGAAAATCTCAAACTTAAATTTCTTTACCTATCATGGGCCTGAAGAAAAATTTCTCAGAACCCTCATGTTTTAATTCTTGATTGAAGGGGCAAAAAATTTTTGCTCTCAGCAATCTCAATCAAAGAATTAAAACATATGTCACAAGTATCTACTAATAAAATTCCTCATTCTTGCTGGTACCCCTTCAACTCACAAGGGGCATCCAATTCAGACCTCAACGATCAACCATCCCACTATGGATTTAAACAAAGACTCACAGCAGTCAACATATCATCAAAAGCATGGAGCACATGGCTTTCATCCTTTCCCCAGCAATTTCAAGGGTCACAGTCAACTCACGGTCAACTCACAAGGGGCATCCAATTCAGACCGCAACAGTCAACCATCCCACAGCGGATTTCAACGAAGACTCACAGCAGTCAACATATCATCAAAGGCATGGAACACATGGCTATCATCCTTTCCTTAACAATTCCGAGGGTCACAGTCAACCCAGAGGTCAACTCACAAGGGGCATACAATTCAGATCTCAACGGTCAACCATCTCACAGCGGATTTCGACGAAGACTTATCACAGTCGACTTATCATCAAAGGTATGGAGCACAGGGCTTTCATCCTTTCCCTAACAGTTCCAAGGGTCACAGTCAACCCATAGTCAACTCACAAGGGGCATCCACCACAAACTTTCTACAGTCCGCGTACCCTCGGGGACTTTTTATAGTCCATTCAAACTTTTTACAGTAAACGAACTTTCTACAGTCCTCAATCTTCTTCAGACTTTTTAAAGTCACAGGACTTTCTACAGTCCACATTCTTTTTCAAACTTTTTACAGTCACTGGACTTTCTATAGTCCGCATTCCATTTTAGACTTTTTTACAGTCAACGAACTTTCTGTAATCCTCTTTCCTTTCAACTTTTTAAAGTCACTGGACTTTCTACAGTCCGTGTTCTTTTTTTAGACTTTTTACAGTCAACGGAATTTCTACAATCCACATTCTTTTTTAGACTTTTTACCATCAACGTACTTTCTACAGTCCTCTTTCCTTCTGACTTTCTACAGTTCGCAATTCTTTCAACTTTTTACAGTCAAATAAACTTTCTACAATTCGCAAATCTATGACTTTTTACAATCAAATGAACTTTCTACAGTTCGTAACCCTTTGACTTTCTATAGTCGATGAACTTCCTACAGTTCGCAATTCTCTGACTTTTTACAATCAATGAACTTTTTATAGTCCTCTTTCTTTTTTACTTTCTACAGTTCGCCACTCTCTAACTTCTTACAGTCAAACGAACTTTCTACAGTTCACATCTTTTCTAACTTTTTGCAGTCGGTGAACTTTCTAAAGTTCATAACTCTCTGACTTTCTACAGTCAAACAAACTTTCTACAGTTCATAATTTTTAGACTTTTTATAGTCAAATGAACTTTCTACAATTCACATCCTATCCCAGCCTTTTACGATCAGCGGACTTCCTACGATCCACGTCATTAGTAGGCTTACCACAGCCTGCACACATGGGTCCTAAACCAAAAGAACGGAGACAGACAGTCAATGTTCTCTCCCCAACAGTTCCAGCTGTATCAATCAGTAGAAGGTCAACCCTCCAGGGGCAATCATTACCAAATGGGCAATTCAAAAGGGACATCAAGAGACTAATCCCCGAAAGAACACCGCACCAAGATGAAAGATTTCAGCCATCATCCCCAAAGAGTGCCAATAGCGACCGGGTAGGTATTATCTCTAAACCCAATCGTGTGACCATACTGATCTTATATTAGCAATGATCCCATGAGGGGCAGCCTGTGAGCATGGGATTTTTCCATTACTCGCGAGTTCGATGATGAAGCTGTAATTTTTCCCTTGTTAGCTTTTCACATTTTGCAGGGTTTTGAAATCGTCTGGGAATCATCTTCCTTGTTTCTTTAAGCTTCCTTTTCTTTAAAAAAGCCCAAGCCCAAAAGAAAAAAAATGCCCAGTCTGGCCATGCAATGTCGTTAATGACATTGCCAATATTGTTAACGATATCATCTTTACATATAGACCAAAAATGCAATTTCTGCATCATTTGGTCAAAAAGACCCAACTTTACCCCATAATTCTGGATATTTTCCACTTTACTGCCTCTCTAAATGATGTTCAACCCACTTAGTCAATAAAGGAGGGGAGAAAAAGATAGAAAAGACAAAACAAGTGGGTGAACCACTTAGGGGACCTTTTGGATTGAAGGGAGCCCATAAGGGCTAAGTTTAGTCAAAGAAACCAGTGGGGGGGACTGGAATTAGCAGAAAGGAGGATGAAACATTCGTGCAAAGGAGAGAAGGGAGAGTTCAAAGTGTTCTTCATGTGTTCTTGAGCGTTCTTGAACAAAACACCAAACATTTATCCCCACAACTTGAGATTTCGGGTTAGTTAGCTTGAATCCTTGTGGTTTAGACTTGAATGGAGAGTCTAAAACATCTTTATCACTCACTTGAAGGTTACTACACCTTCTAAAACATCTACTTTGGCAAGGAGTAGATCCCTTCCAAAGATTTTTGGTAAATCACCAAAACCAACCAAAAAGAAACAAGAAGAGCTTCTCGGAGGACTTCATGGACCTTGAAGAACGTGGATTCATGAATATGGGGTAAGCCTCTAAGTTCCTAGAGTTTGTGCTTACATTTATACACTTTTCTTTTCGAAGTTTCATTTTCTTTTCGGTTATTTTTTGATTTTGAACACCAATCTGTTTTTCAAAAAATGTAGTATGATTTCAAATATTTTCGAGTATTTTGTTTATATAAACATAATCTACACATCTTGAGCTTTCTAGAATGATAAAGATCATCCAAATCGGTTAAGTATAGCCAAAGTTATGATCATTTGAAGTTTTAGATTTTGGTTTTGTTATTTCTGTATGTTTTCTGCAGGTCTGGAGACTCAATATCGTTAATGAAATTACCTAATGTCGTTAATGACATCGCAATGTCGTTAACGACATTGGCTTTGGTAGAATGCAGTTTCGCTCCATTTCGAATCGTTTAAGCTTAGAACGATCTGCTGAGACCCTTTTGAGTTTGGAAATGTATCATTGGGGGTAATAAACCTCTAAATAATAATTATTTAGGATTTATATATGATTTATTAATGTATTAATGTGTTAATTAAAGTTTGCAATAGTAGACCATTCATATCGATATCGCCCTTCACAGGGAAGTCGATAACGATATGGATGACATTGTTACCGTTGTTAACCCAGACGATGGCTATGTTATGCATGTTTGGCCTAAATCTATGTTTTTAAATGTTGTTTTAGGTCACCCACACGAAGGGAACTCAAGTTTTCGGATAACAGACCTTACCTTATGCCATGCGATCATTTTCACTAATAAAAATGACCAACATAGTTGATATTAAAAAATGAACAATTTTCATGAAATAAGAACTTCAAAATCTCCGTTGTTTTTACCTCTACCACACGTGTCTCACAAAATCAAAACGAACATACTTGTAATTATGTGTGATATCACCTGTGCTAACATTTGTAGATGCAGGTAGTTTAGGTTAGATGTATGCCTAGGAATTTATTTTTTCCTTCGGGTCTTGTGAATATTTTACGGGAAATGTAATTAATAGATTAGGCGGGCATTGCATCCCTCGAGTTTTGTAATTTATAATCTTTACTTTTCAACATTTACTTTCCGCATTTATTTACTACTTTGTGGATGGATTTACTGCTTTTTCTATACGTGAATCATGCACATAAACTCCAAAAACAACCTAAGTGCGGATATGCACAATTAAGAAAATATGATTTTTTGTAGATGTAATATAATGTGATCACTTAAGAAATAAGCAACTTATCCCAGACCTGAATCTATGTGTCTTAGTGGGCCATCCCCTGGATGTTAAGCCTCACAAGACTCTAATTTCTGGAAAGAGCTAATCCAGGTGGCAACTCCATACTAAGAGATGGCGGATTCGGGTTCGAACTGATCTAAATAACGTTTTCGCTCTCTCTTCCAAAACTTTTTCCCAGGTCCCCGACCCGGTGCAACATTTTCAAAATGCCCCGATGGATCGCGCCTCTCATCTCCGCGCGCTCTCGGCCCACCGCTCCATGTCATCCGCTCACATCATCCTTTATTTTTGTGTTAGTAGTAGAAGGATTAAAACAACTATTTTATGAGAGTATACGTGCAGGCTTAATTCCAGGATTTCGAGTAGAAGGATCCTCTCATGAAATTTCATTACTCCAATATGCGGATGATACTTTATGTTTCATTCCGGTGGATGAGTCCTTGATTCCTATTGTCAAGGGAATCCTTCGATGTTTTAAGTTGATATCGGGGTTAAGCATTAATTTTCACAAGAGCTCGCTCATTTGCGTCAATGTTATGGATTCTAATGTAGTAGCAAGTGCTAAAATTTTAGGTTGTAAGGTCGGATCTTTTCCTTTGGTTTACCTTGGTGCTCTAGTGAGTAATAGGAAGATTCCTCTATCGAGTTGGAATCTGCTTATTGACAAGTTCCATAATTGGCTTCAAAGATGGAAAGGACAATGTTTGTTGTATAGTGGAAGAGTGGTGTTGATAAAATCAGTTTTAGCATGAATACTAGTGTCTTTGTTATCCCTCTATAAGATGCTTTCTTTAGTGAATTTAAGGCTAGTTTGAATTATGAGAAATTTCCTATGGAAAGGTGACGCAGCAACAATTAGTAAGGTTAGTTGGGATTCGATTACGCTTCCGAAGAGAGTGGGGGGACTTGGTATAAGGGATTTTCAAGTTTCTAATAGTAGTCTTTTATTGAAGTGGTTTTGGAAGGCTCGTTCGGAGCAGAGGGGGACGTTATGGTTTGAGATTTGTGTGAAATAGTATGAGATAAAATCGTGGCCTGCTTTAGAAGATTGTGATGATAGACATTTATCTCATATTTGGAATGGAATTATCATTTGTTGCATGAGAAATAACGGCTTTTGGAAGGTGTTTAAAGAAAACATCCGTGTATCAGTTGGAAATGGAAGAGGGTGTTCATTTTGGCATGATAATTGGACGACGGAGTTACCATTGGCTGTAATTTTTTCAGACTTATTTGTACTTAGTAATCAGAAACAATGCAGTGTTTTGGAGGGCTGCATGTCACTGTTTGGTGCTGCCCCGTATTCACCTCCGTTTTGGAAGCGAAATTCGCGAATATCGAGTCGTGAGAGGTGCGTACAACCTCGAAGGTGGATTGAGAAATCAAATCCTAATTTAATTAGGATTGAATCGGGCTATGGAATTGCAAATGGATCGGCGGAAGTGAGCTTCTCAACAGAAGTGGATGTATTTCGTTGGAATGATGGCAATCCAGGATCATATGCGATAAGTAGTTTTAACTCTTTTTATTATGATTCGTTACACCTTACTTCAGAAATAAATTTGGATATTGTTTGGAAGACACGTCTCATTCCAAAGGTTAGCTTTTTTGGGTTGGTAGCTATTTGAGGGAGGCTACTGTCGAAGACATTTCTAATTGTTCGAGGTTGCATCAATAATGTGGACTGCCCTTTTTGTGGTGAACCAAAAACTATGAAACATGCACTCTTTCATTGTTCCAAGGCTCGACATGTTTGGTGTGATCTTTTTCATCCTTTTGGTTTAGTGGTGACGATATAGAGATCAGCTAGCACTTTTATTGAATGGTGGAGATCCTTATTCCGTACGGGAGCTTGTCGTGATTTTGCTACTTCGCTATGTTTTTTATAGCATGGAACATTTGGAGAAGGAGAAATAAAATGATTTTTGATGATCATCAAAAGGAGGAAGACTTAGTTTTAACTAGTTTTTACCATTGTCGATTTATTTTTTCTTGTAATAGGAGTATGTTTCCTTTTGGTTTGGAGGATATTCTCATTCAACCTAATATAATGCTTTGTACATAACTTTGTAATCTCCTTTGGAGAAGTTATTTAATTAATATTATGAAAAGAGGGGTGCGTATTTCGTAGGTAAGCGATCGTACCAATCTAGTTGGGATGGCCGCCCTGAAATTTTCACCCACTTCAAACTTTTTCCGATGGAGAAACACATTGTTTCCCCATAGGTTTTTCAAAAAAATATTAAGCAAAAACTTAAAAATTGTTAGGCACTAGTCTGACAATTGAGTCCTTTAAAATTTAGGTTGACAATAGTCGATACGTGATAGGGTTTATGTTTTTATTTTTCAAAACTCTTATCAATTATTTTATGATTATAATTTAAATGAATTATATTTTACTTAATTAAAAATGCAAAAACATTTTATAAGTACTTTGTTATGATCTGAATCATCTTAAAACCTTATTTTGCCTTAGAATAAATTTCTCGGTTTTTAAATGCATTTCTTGGTTTGATGCTAGGAATCAAGGCTTTCACGGTAAAATACATTGATGTAAAGTGGTGTTATTAACTAAGGTAAGCTAACTTTTGTTGGTTAAAACATAACTATGGAAAAATTGGACCAGGTATCAATGAATAAGCCAAAAGTCTTGTACTCCCTGACCAATAAAATTGAGTTGCTCTGTTTTAAAAAACCTTTGCCAAGTACCGCTCAGGTCCCGTCTAACCGTTATTTTAAGAGTTGTCGTTCGATTTTTCGCTTCTAGGATGCTACCTGGCATTCGGCCGATTTATGACCACCTAGGCACCGCCTAATCTGCTATTTTCTGCTTAGGTACCGCCTCGTCCGATTTTTCTGCTTGAATGCAAAATTTCAAGATATTGTAAGCATCAACAAAACATTATTCAGTTGGTAAAATAATATACATCAAATAAATCTCATTATGGAAGTCTTGTTTTGAGTTTCAAAATAATAAATAATGTAATCTACTAACCCACAAAGAATATGAACCTTGAGATACTACAAATCATAATAAAATTATTTATAAAATAATTATTTTTATATTGAATTTTTTTTATCATATAAAAATTAACAAATAGTAACCTTTTTTTAATTTTATTATCTTAAATGTTTACTATTATAATTATTTATAATATGTTGTATTATAATTCAGATGCTAATTAAATTTATAATTTTTATATACTTAAAAATTAGAAAACAAAAATCCGATTAATCCCCGCCTAAATTCCGGATATCTTTTCCGCCAGACCAGCGTCTAACATTTTTTAAAACACTTTACATGTAGCAAAATATTACCTAGGCGGGATTCTTAAAGCAATGATATCAGACGATCATACACTCCATGATATTGCTACTACCCTAGCTCACACCTCTTCCCTTCTATCAAGATCCTGAAACAGGCTAGCAATTAACTATTAATTTCAAAAAAAAATTAAATTAAAATAAACAACTAATGTTTTTATTATAAGCTGAAATATGATCATGTGATGTGTCAGCTTTATATCAAATTGAGAAAGTCAAATTAATATGTTTTTCTTGGTTGAATAAAATTATGTTTTTCACATTTATGTTACATTTAAATGCCTTGTTTGTTTCTAAGAAAATATTTTCCAAATTTTTCTATTTTTGTTTAATATTGAAAATAAGTCAAAGAAAAATATTGTGCATGTTAACATGAAAATATAATGTAAATAAAGGAAAATGTTTTCTCACATAAAAGATGGGAAAATATTTTCTCTTAATTTTTTACCTTAAATCCTCTACTATTACCACAACACTTATTCCATCCACACCAAACATATCCATTACCATCTTCATCCCGCTACCATTACCATTACCATTACCACTATCACCATCTCCTTCACCCACCACCGTCACCTCCACCCAGATATAACCACTTCGTTCATGACCACCATCACCGTTTCTTCCACCTACACCAACACATCCATCACTTACCCCACCCCCTATTATCGCTAGCATCACCACCACCACCTTCATCTGCCAGTGCCACCACCACCATAACCATTTCCTCCACCAATACCACTAACACCACCCACACCAAGACATTCACTTCTTCCTCAACATAGCTATTGTCACCACAACCATCTCCTCCACCCTGCCGCCACCACCTCATCTACCCCGCTACCACCATCACTACCACCACTTCTACCAATATTTTCACCACTTTCTTCACTCCACCATCACCACTACCTCCATCATCACCACCAAATTCATCTCTTCCATCTATATTTATTTTTATACAAAAATGTAACTCGTACTTAATATAATTTTATTTTTATATAATAGTTATTATACTATATTTCACACACACACATAAATAAATTAAACTAGGATTTTGTATATATTAAATTGTGGTTGGAAAATAATTTTCACAAATGTAAACAAACATCAAAAAAATATTTACAGTGACGTAGCCAAATATAAGAAGGTATTTTATTTTCCTGCATAATATTTTCTTTTGCATATTATTTTCCAGCAAATAAACAGGGTTTGAGTATATGTTTTTTTACTTAGGTGAGGCGGGAAATATGAGCTTGAATTTTATGAAAGAAAAAAAAGACAGTTCTGCAAAACAAAAGAAAAATAAAAGACAAGACAAGGAAAAAAAAAAAGCAACGAAGGCAAGATTCAAATAACCATCAAGTCAAAAAAATCTAAAACTCTCTCAACTAAAGAGAATGTTTGCCTGAATTTTTGCATTCTCGTTGCTCTACTAGTCACTCTTTCTGTAAACTCAATTTGTATTGAATTGGATTTAACTACAGAAATTGCAATTAATTGTACGGGGGTGAATTCTTGCACAATATTATTTATGATTTAGACTTTTTAAAAAATCAAGCAATTAATGACAACTATCCTTTGCAATAGGATACTATCAATACATTTCTTGAACAAGTATGCTATATGGGACACTACAAAAACTCACTGTTTTTTTCAATTTATTTGTAATTACAATGAATAGAAATATACTTATTTCATTATAAATTTATAAGTATGCAATACCTATTATACTGAATTAAACTTAACTCAACGGATTATAAATTAAAAAGATTAAAACTCAATACATTTAGTATACTGGAGTGTGTAGTATCACCACGTCCAAACATGGAATTAGCCATGGCCATCATATCGAGGCAGCAAAATAAATGTCATTCTTAAAGTTCTGAGGGATCAGGTCATTAAAAGCTTACGGATGCAAACTGTAATAGTACGTTACAAGAACTTATCTCGTATTTGTAACCATACAAATGTCTCCCTGCATTTGTAGCATCATCAATTTGACTACAAAGTAAACCAGAAATATGCAAATACGGAGAAGTTTTTTTTCCAATTCAACTAAGCATCTAAAAACAATGGTTAATAGGAACTAATGACAATTACAAGTTTAAGATTACCACAAGGCCACTCTCTTAATCTATACTCTTCTTCTAAACAACCTTGGAGCAGATTTCTTTCTAGGCTTGAATGCCTGCCTCTTTTGCTTTTCATTCTTCTCAGCTGATTCAGTTTCCTTATTAACAGCTGAATTATCTTTCTCGTCAGCCTCTTCAATAATGCCATTTTTCTCATCACCTGATATCATTTCAGTCACAGATTTATCAAGTGGTTCAGACGTTTCAAAGTTTAATACTTTACTTGCATTGGCTTTCTTTGTTTTCTGCTTCTTTGTTAAATGAGCTTCGGACTTAGCTTGTTCTCTAGATGCATTCTTTGCCTTGCCTGAACCTTCCTCCTCCGCTTCATCTACTTTTGTATTACTTGATAATGATGATGATACTTTGAAAGTGTAAACCTGCAAAATGATCAATCTTTTTATTTCTTTTTCTCTTTCAAGTTGTGTAAATTAGGTTTCAGATGTTATTTTCATATATATGTGTGTGTGTGTGTATTTTATGGGCTGTTTTATGTTATTTTTTGTTTCAATATCTGATGTAGGCTAAATTTAAGCTATTTTGAGTTTTGTATGTTGATGTGGCAGAAGTCAAAAGAAAGTGCTTATATTACAAAACAGGGTACCTTATTCGTATAAGCTCGTCAGCGCTTTCCAAAGTCGCATGCCTCGATGCGCCTTTAACAACTATGGTTCAAACGATTGTGGTGGATCAATTCTTTGAATTCCAAAACGCTGCTGACATTTTTTTTATGACATGGGAAATTTTGCAAGAGCTTTGGGCTAGATTTGGTCCTATTGAATGTAAAGTTTGACAAGGCCGTATCTCCAGCCATCAAGGGGTGCTTTTCGTGACCACCAAAAATTTTGAAAGGCTGGAAAATCAAGTATAAGGGTGGATAAAAAAGACACTAGCTGGGACATTTATGGGAGGGCTCAAACCAGGAATTGTAGAAGAATTTCTGATATTTGAAACTAAAGTTTTCAAGGAAGTAATTAGATTGACATGTATGCACAATGAACAACTCACTTGCTATCAATAAGTTACCAAAGGAGGAAAGCACAAGCCAACTACAGCGATAAAGCAGCTTTGTTTGAGGAAATGAAAAGGCCAGTTCAAGGCATTTACTTCAATTGCAATGAAAAACTTGCTTCAGGACACTAAACTCAAGCAAAGGTTGAACTCAACTTTTCCACATAACAACTGAACTAATTCAGGGCAGTGATAATCAGTTAGTAGTTAAATATTATTTTATTGTTTTTATTTGTTGATGGTAGTGTGTTATTATCTAGAATTTAGATTCCAGTTAGTGACCTCATAGTTGAAGTTATTGCCTTAAAATTAGGAACTTTAGGATTTATAAATATTTCCAACCTTTATTAAGAAATGAGTAGTAAATTTACAATTTAAAAGTAGTATCTTATTCTCAAACAGAGAGCCTTTTTGCCTTTTTCTTTGCTTATAAAAAAAACAAGAGGATTCTTTGTTTTCTTAATGTTGTACAGATTGGGACCTATCAATCTCGATCACAAATTCGGGAACATAACAAATACATACAATACAAGATGTCATCCACGCCACCAACTTATTGGCAAAGGAAATATACCATGAGAAAAATGTTAGTAGTAATTGAAAGCATTTCCTATATTTTAGAAGCAAAATAAAAAAGGAGGAAAAAAGATTCAAAATGTAGTTTGATTGGTTCCCAGTGTGAGATATTTAACTATAAAATTTAGTTCAAAACTAAATAAAAAATGAGAAACCATATATGACACAAGTTATACGATGAGTTAATAGATTATGATCATAGTTGTCAAAGGCAGGCTCCAGCCTCATTGCTTAGTGTCTGCCAAGCTCATCACATTCAAAAGCCATGCTCAAGGCACTATAGGCTTGCGCCTAGGCGCGCCTGACACCATTATTAGTTTCTTTAAAATATAATTATTTAGGTAAGTTAAAATTTTAGGTCTATATATTTGTAACTACCTATTATAAATATAGCAAATTTATAGTACTTTGCGTTTATGTGAGATTCTAAATAACTATGTTGGACGAAAATGAAGCATCTCAATTTCGTAAAAGATCAACTAATTTCATAATTGATGGGCAAAATGAAGATATGATATGTAGGAGAAGCTTGAATTTAAGAGTGGTTACATTGAAATGGGAAATACTGTTGATCTTAATTCGTAGTTTTAGATTATTAGTATTTTTTACAAAAAAAAAATTGGTGTGCTTAACTGAAGACAGTGGGGAGTTTTTCTAATAGATTCCTAGATAACTATTCGATTGGGAAAATTCAAAATCTCGAGTTTGAGTATTTGATAAGGGCACCTAAATTAATTAAGATGAACATCATCATCAACTTTGAAGTAGCCCAATTTTTTTTAAAAATTGCAAAATTTCGTTTACATTGATTCAAAAAAAATTCCCACTCCCATCCACTTATACCTGGATTCGAACCACTGACCTCTAGGATTAGTCACAACCACTAGATTAAGAATTTTGACACTCAGGGCTCGTTTGATTGGCGGAATAGCTATTCCGTAGAGGAGGAGAAAAAAAAAGAAAATAGGTTAAAAATTGTACAGTCTAGAATCCGTAATTGGATAGAATAGTTATTCCTAACTATTATAAATCTTGCTATTCCTCCATTTCAATAAGGAATAGCTATTCCATGAGATGTATAATAGTTAGGAATACCTGTTCCATCCGATTACGGATTCTAGCCAAATACTCAACCATTTTCAACCTTTTGTCATTCAATTTTCTCTTCGTGCCTGGCTATCACCTTGACTACTTTGATTTATGACTAAATTCATATATAATTTATGTTGATAACCATTGCATCAATAATAACAAAAAGAAAAGAGAGTCGTTTATGCATAAAACCTACCTTAAATTTGTTTGATTCCACCAATTCAAACACAAGAGCATCACCATCATCTAATTTATGGTCCAACGCGAATCCCCTCCAACCTCCACTAAGCCCAGATTTGCTGCCAAGGTATCTCGCATCATATTTTCCTCCTTTTTCATCCTCAAGTATCATGTCAAAGTCCTTTTTTGGCAGATGATCCTTGCAGAACTGAGAGGGAAGCCCCTAAATTTTAAGGTGAAACAAATAATGATTATTAGATTTTCTTGCAAAAGTAATGGAAATTATTTTCTTAAAAATGAAAAGAAATGTATTGTTAAAACTCAAAAGTTCATAAAAATTGCAGGAGAGAGTTTCCGTCTCTTTATTCTTTGATTCTTCTGACTTACCAACCAGAAACCTCTATAAACATGGGACTGAAGCATCGATTTTACAAACGATGGCTTCCCAGATTGTAGACTAGTTTGGCAATCCTCAGCAGCTTTAAGAGCACGAATTCTATCTTCATTTGAAGCAAGTTTAACTTTGTCCAAGGGTCTTGCAACATAGCTGAAAATTCCAAAGAGTTGTTTAGAAAATCAACAAAATTCAGCATACAATATAACTAATGAAACATTTTTATTTCACAAGATAAACTCTTCTCTACATCTTTGACGATGGTGAGCTAAATCTTGTATTCTTCCGCGTATGTGGAAGGCCAATATCTAACTGGAATAAAAAGCAAGGGAAATAATCACTTGATAAGAAAAGTTACATGAAGTAAATCACCCAAATTTTAGTCAAAGATACATACATCATCTTCATATGAGGTAATTGTGGTTCGTGAACGAGAAGAACGTCTTGGAGGGGTAACCTCAGCATTAGCTGCTCTTGATTTTGGCAGGCGCGGCTTGATAAAGTAAAAGCATATACGAAAAAGAAAAATAAGTTCTAAGATGGAAATCCAAAATCATATACCAAAATATGTTCTTTAAGACAATGCCTGGAGCAAATATCAGTGTTGTAACTTATAACATAACATTACAAGACACGTTACTTGATAACTAATAGGTTCAAACAAATTTCCAAGTCATAGAATTCTTAGAGACTACATTGTTCAATTTAAGTCGTAAGAATGAATTCGTTAAAGTTACACTTATCTGCTTTACCCAATTGTTTACAAAACAACAAAATCACTTGAAATAGATCAATGAGTTTGTTACGTTTTTCACTAATCAAACACACTTGAAATTCAGAGATCAGGATGGAGGAAAAGAGAACTCATTACCTTGGGCTTCTTCTCAGGGGTAGAAAGTTTCGAGAGACTTTTTGAGATGTCTAAGATTCCAGATTCCTACCAAGATAATAATATAATAAATGGTAGATTGCAATCATTGATTTCTATAGACAAAGCAAAAACAAATACAAAACAAAGGAAAATGATGTTAAGCACCTCCAAGCGCTTCTTATTTTCGTCAAGGCGTTGTTTGCGAGTCTCTTCGTATGCGTTTGAATTACCATTATTCGCCACCATGTTTATACACAACCAATTTTCTAAGGAAAAAAGACAAATAGCGCACGGAAAAAATCAGAATAAATGATTTACCAATTACTGAGTTTCAAACTCCAGCCTTCAACTAACAAACAGGTCGCGGTAATCATTGTTCAGAAAAGCACACAAATGAACTACTTCGAAACACTAACCTAATATTGATTCATAAATTTCTAATTCACAGATACCTACTTTATAAATATTTTAGGAAATCACTTAAATTGACTAACCTGCAATCGAACCAAATAGGTAGACAATGAGGAAGATAGCAGGGAGGTAGGGACTTCAATGAACGGCTTCCGGAGCTGAAATGCTCGTATGATGAAACAGATACTGAGAAAAATACAGAGCGAGGTGAATGGGAAGGGACAGTGGCGGCGGCGAGCTAGCAGCGGCAGCCGGAAATGGTACCAGTAAGAACTGGAATTGAGGGCTTCATTGTTTTTTAATATGAAGATGAGGAAAAATTCGTTTTCATATTTCCCCGCCCAACTCCTCTAATTCTACTCATTTTTCGTTAAAAAAAATCTTTGAAATGCAAATTTTTAAGAAAATATCAATTAAATTCAATTCTGTTGTAAATATATGTTTTGTAACATATGTATTGATGTCCATTGATATCAAACTTAACTCTTCATTAGTACTATGTAACTTATGTCTTTACATATCCATTAAATTTGTATATAAGTATTGACTTACCCCATTGATTGATTTAATAA
>CATIWQ010909627.1:0-10735 GCA_949673415.1 Euphorbia schlechtendalii | reverse complement strand
GTGACGACTCCACACTAAGAGACGGCGGATTCGGGTTCGAACCGATCTTATACGTTTTTCACCTGTTTCTCTTTTAACCTTTTTCTCCCGGGTCCCAAACCCGGTGCTTTTTCTTCTTCTTTTTCAAAACACCCCGGTGGATCGCGCCTATGTAACCGCGCGCTCTCGGCCCACTGCTCCGTGTCGCCCGCTCACAGCGGCGAGTGATACTATGCTGGGGTTTACCATTACTTCCCCTATAGAGACATTTGATCCTTATCTTCCAGCCCAACCTCATCTTTCCCGTACGGAGTTATTTCCAATGACATTTTTATTTTCCGTTTTTAGTGAAAATTTGTTTTGTTTAGGAACTAGATTGTAACCGATCCTTGAATCATGCTGCGAAATTTTATTCTAAATAAAATATGTAATTCGTGTCCGCCGGAAATTTTTCCGATGGACACAAACATATTGGCAAGGTTCCCTTAGGAACCCTCGCGAGGCCTCCTCGCGATGGTCCTAAGGGACCCTAGTGAGGCCTCCCCGCGATGGTCCTAAAGGACCCTCGCGAGGCCTTCTCGCGAGGTTCCTAAGGGACCCTCACGAGTCCTCCCCATGAGGGTCCAAAGGGACCCCCGCGATATCTCCTTATGAGGGTCCTAAGGGACCCTCCCTGGGCCTTCCCGTGAGGGTCCTAAGGGACCCTCTCACGGCCTGCCTGCGAGGGTCCTAATGGACCCTCACGAGGCCTCCTCGCGAGGGTCCTAAGGGACCCTTGCGAAGCCTTCCCGCGAGGGTCCTAAGGGACCCTCACGAGGCTTATTGGCGAGGATTCCTTACGACCCTCGCGAGGTCTGGTAGTAGCATCGGGGGGCTCGCCGGATTTTTCCAGCGGTGCCTCTCCGAGCTTTTGTTCAATGGAAAATAATCAAAATTCAGAGTCCAAACGTTTTTCGGATAAAAAAAGAACTATAAAGAAAATATTTGTCCAAACGATAATAGGACTCGAGTTCTAAATTTATTTTAAACCCAAGATTATCTGAGTACCTCTTTGAGAAACGTGAGAAGTAGAAAGATGCCTCGAGTTTCCATGTCTTCAAATACAAGCCCCTCCTGGGAGTGCAAGGTCTGTCGAATGATATGTTAGCAATGTTGTTCCCATGTTCAATATAGGGAATAGTAGGAGATGGGTACTTGACGCAGTCTCCTTCAAACAAGGGTAATTGGTATCAGATCTCCTGTTCTTTCAAGCAGGATTTCCTATACATGGAGACACCTGAAGCAGGATTTCCTATACATAGAGACACTTGAGGCTAACATGATGGACTTGTCAGCTTGCATCCAAGATGAGGATGAAACATTCTAGGATTATAGCTCATGGTGGATGCCCATTCAGGTGATGGTCAAGGATAAATCGAAGAAGATCATGCTGATGGGGATGTTGATTGGTGGAGCATGACCTGAATTCCACCACCACCTCAACTCACATGAATATGCAAACTTCAGAGAACTTATCGAGGTGGCATTGAAGATCGACGTGGAATTTCAAAGCTTTATGCCAGAGATTATGATGGTAGGGTCAGGCATACCATCTGGCCATGTGTTCAACATGATATCCTAGTTAAATCGAGGAAAGAGCCCTACCCAACCACTTCAAGATGGAGGAACGAGAGCCACTGCTAATTTTTATACCTCCGGGGCATGCTCAGGGCCCAGATATAGCTTATGCGGATTACCTGTATACGATGAAAGGGATTCACCCGCCTTTCACGTTCTCAAATTCGAGACCTTCTTGAGAGCGCAAGGGCTCCTCGATCCTAAACTAGCTAAGTTATTCATGTGCTCATTGTCTAAGGTTGTGGGAGAATGGTATGGGAATCAACAAGGGGTATTGAGGCATGATTGGAGGCGCATCTCAGAAGCCTTCATTAAGGACTTCGTACATATGCAAAAGCCTAGACCCACTTAAAGGGAGCTAACGGCATGTGTCTAGAACTACTAAGAGTCTTTCCAGAAATATGCCAAGCGCTTGTTGAATATTCAAGTCTGCATACAGTATAGACCAGAAGAACACCTCTTGGTACAAATGCTGATTAACGGGGCCAGACAACCATATAGATAACACCTTGTTCCGATGGACCTCCGTACTTTTGAAAGTCTATTGGACATGGCTACGAGACTAGAATGAATTTTTAGAGAGTCGGGCTAGCAGATCAACATGGTGGGATCAGGCATGGCATCAGACTAAATGTGAGGAATGATCGCTAAAGTAAACCTTGGCAAGGCCCCAGTCACAGAAAGTAAGGCTAAAAGGGCAATCATTCAAGGAACTCTCGTGGATTCGCCCAAGGGAAGAGAAACACCAGTTGAGGTCAAAGCAGAGCTGACCATCAAGAAAGGGAGAGTGTCCATCTAGTGTGAAAGCAAGGCCTTAGGGGAATTCATAATGATGATCGGTTCTAGTAGTGGCTTAGGCCAAGCTATAGCCTGACTAGAAGAGGGGTAAAGGGCCTTGGGAATCCCCTGATCTGCACCTTGCTCATGCTCCTAGGTTAATTTATGCGGGATGCCAATTTTTTAAGATAGTAACATGCTATACTTTCACTTGGAAAAATTTGAGACTCTTATGTAGGCCTAGGGTCTCTCCGATGAGAACTAACTGCCTTCTTCCCTTGTTCATTAATGGGTACATCCGTGAGTGGTATATGAACCAGCTAGAGGTAATCAAGAAAGATTGGAAAAGCATATCTAGGGCCTTCAAACAAGAGTCCATGCATGAAGAGAAGCAAACCATATAATTAAGGGAACTTTCGGCATGTCAACAAGAAGAGTATGAGCTCTTCTAGGAATACACCCACTGGTGGATGGTGATACAAGTAATTTTTAAGAGAAAGCCTTCTGAAGCAATCTTAGTAAGATTGATGATCGAGGGAGCCCGTCCAAAATACCGGAACCACCTCACTGCTCACTGCATCGCAACCTTTGAAGAGCTGCTTCGTAGGGGTAACAGGCTGGATTAAATACTCTGCGAGGATGGAGATGAAGTCCTTATGGTTGGAATGGGGATACCTACCGGCCACATTTTCAAGATGATCTCATAATCTAACCTTGTGATAAGTGTCATGGGATCCAGTAACGAGAAATCAAGCAAAACTCCTAAGCCATTCAACCCATTCGACTCTCCCGCTAAGATAGAAGATATGAGTAAGGTGACCAACAGCCAAGACGCGGGGTCCAAGAAACCTAGATGCTTACGTACTCCGATCTAAGAGAAGGAATAAACAAGACACAACAGTTCTAGTGAAAGGAGAGACCATAGTGTATGGGGCCAAGCTGATTAACTTGGATGAATTCCAACTACGAAAGCCCAAACAGGATCGAGAGGAGGCTCAATATCCGTGGCAGACACCCATGAAAACCTGGGTTATTGAGAATGGGATCCTATGGATCACTCATAGTGGGAAGGTGTTCAGATCAGAAAACCTAGTCCGTCTGCCGGATGCAGCAACCGAAGAGATCGCCAGAGATTTCATTGAGCCACCACTCCCTCCTATTGTGGAAGAAGAGATATTGACCCCTTAGTGCACCAACTAAAGGGAACTTAGACCAAGTACAGCATCTGGCAGTTGTTGTGCTTCTCAGCTACCCATTGGAAGGGATTAATTTAGAAACTAATGGAGATGGATGCGACTCCAACCATGTCCATCATAGAGATGTGTGCCGTAATCGGAGAAGGCATCCCGGCTAAGAAGTTCTCCACCATCTCCTTCGATGACTCAAATCTGCCCCCTGAGGATAGGAACCACAACCGAGCACTCTTCATCAGAGTGAACATACTTGATAGGTGCATCCCATGTGTCATGGTCGATGATGGCTCCACCTTGAATCTGTGCCCTTTAAAAGTTCTCCCATATCTAGGGATGAATGAAAGCATGCTCGAGAGGTCTGATACAGTGATCTGGGCTTATGATGGCTCTACAAGGGGAGTAGTGGGCACCTTTACTACGAAAGTGATGGTGAATGCTGTGGCTTCAAAAGTTAAGTTCACTTTACTTGACATCCTGGTCTCGTAAACCTTACTCTTGGGAAGGCCTTGGATACATGCTTTGGCGGCTATCCCGTCGACCCTCCATTAGAAGATCAAACTAATACATCGTGGGAAGCCAGTAACTATTGAGGCCGATAAGGAGTCTATCATGGTAGCAGCGGCCTTTGCCAAGGAGGAATTTCGTGGACTTAGGATTGCTACGTTGACTGATAGAAAGAAAAAAAGGCAGATCCTGATTGGATACTGCCACTTCTCTCAAGGTCTTAAGCAGATCATGAAGCACCAAGGATATGTACCTAGCAATGGCCTCGGGAAGTACCACCAAGGTGTAATTGAAGCTGTCAACCTAATCCTGTTAGTACCGAAATTTGGTCTTGGCTTCACTCTCAAAAGCAAGATCTACAAGCACAAGAAGCCTCTCTTTTATAACATGGTGAGCGTATGTGAAATAGAGGGGAAAAAGAAATATAGGGGTGAGGCCAAACCTTTGATCACAAATGGTGAAGAAGTCCTCAGTTTTGAGATCTTTAATGATGTGTTTATTTCGAGAATGATCTCCTCATCACCACAATCACTAGTGGTAAGCCAGCTACCCAACCGAGTTCTCCAGCCCCAATGATGAGCTCAGCCAAAGACAAGGGTAAAGCTAAGGTGCTCCAAGAAGATGAGCCTGAACCTGAACTCAAATTTTACCGTGAAGACATCGGAGAAGCGTTAGAAGCCATCACCGAAGTCCTATTGGCACTCATGAAAACTAAGCAGCTCAAAGGTGAAATTCAAGCAGTAGTTCCCTGATGGCAGTAATGAGGATAGTCATGGAGGAGATATAGAAGATGAAGCTCCAACCCATGGAGGTAAAAGAGCCAACTCCTACTCTATAGTCCATCCAAGGCCATGGCAACACTCCTAAGGCACCCCTCATTGACGAAGCCCCTTTGCCTATGGAGGAGGAACAGATGATGTAATCTTTGACATATCAAACATTTAGAATGTAAACAACTCAGCCTATGTGGCATTTAATTTAATGAATCCGAACTTTGCTTACTTGTGTGATGTTTGGCTAGATGGAAACATAAATTTTCCTTAACATACACAGCATTTTTAGCATACATAATGCATCATTACATGAAATCAACTTAGGTACAAACGAATCACCAAAAATGGTGACTATTTCTAAAGATTTAACTCTTGAGGAGAAAAAAAGAAACGACTCGGGTACTTAAACAACACATGGTAGCATTCACTTGGTCTTATGAAGACATGCTAAGGGTTAATAGGGAAATCGTGGAGCACCGAATCCCAACCGACTTGCAGTTCAAGCTAGTGAAGCAGAAGTTACGAAGACTACGACCTGAATGGGCAGAGAAAGTCAAAGTAGAGGTAGCCAAGCAGATCAAGGCCAAATTCTTGGAAGTGGTCGAATATCCGATGTGGCTGACTAACATCATCCTTGTGATAAAGAAGGATGGGAAGGTTTGAGTATGTGTGGACTTCCGATACCTGAATAGGGCTTCACCGAAGGATGACTTTTCGTTACCTCACATCGATGTCTTGGTACATATGGACGATTTCTCAGGATATAATCAAATCCTTATAGCCATAGAAGATAAGATCAAGACTGCCTTTATTACGGAGTGGGGAGTTTTCTGCTACAAGGTGATGCCTTTCAGGTTGAAGAATGCCAGGGAAACTTACCAAAGAGCCTCTACCACCCTATTGCATAATCTGATACATAAGGAGGTTGAGGTCTACATGGATGACATGTTAGTGAAGTTAAACACTTGGGAAGAACATCCCATGGTACTAGATAGGTTACTAACTCGAATTGAGAAGTACACTCTCCTCCTAAATCCCAGAAAGTGCATGTTTGGAGTGACTTCAGGGAAACTTCTTAACCACATCATCAGCCAACAGGGAACTAAGATGGATCCGGATAAGAGCAACACCATTAGGAATATGTTGGTTCCTAGAATGGAGAAGGAAGTAAGATCTCTTCTAGGATCCCTCCAATATCGCTGGACTCACTACCATCTGCGAACCTATCTTCAAGTTACTAAGAAAGCAACAGCCGATCGTGTGGAATGAATAATGTCAGGTTGCATTTGATAAGATCAAGCAATACTTAGCAAGTCCACGATATTGAAACATCTAGTTCCAGGGAAACCCTTGATCCTCTACTTAGCTATCGAAGAATCTTTCATGGGAGTAATGTTGGTACAAGAGCACGAAGATCGATAGGAACATGATGTATTCTATCTGAGTAAGAAGTTGCTAGAACACGAGTCTAAGTACACTTTGGTAGAAAAGACCTGCGCAACCATGGTATGGCTCACTAAGAAGTTACGCCATTATTTCCAATCTTACAAGGTGGAGGCAGTAGCAAAGTTCGATCCGAGGAAGTATCTTTGTCACTCACCCAGCCTTGCGAGTAAACTCTCGAGGTGGCTGCTACTATTATCTGAATTCCACATCAAATATGTAAAGGGACGGGCCATGGACGATTTTTTTACAAAACAAGCTTTAGACTTTGACTATGTTGAAGACCTTGAATTCCTAGACGAACAATTGACTATGGTGGAAGGATTACAACAAAGGTCGATGATGTACTTCGATGGCCCGATGAACCAGAATGGGGTAGGCCTAGGAGTGGTATTAATAACCCTACATAATGAGGTTATACCATTATCTAAATGGCTAGAGTTCTATATCATCAATAATGGTGCTGAATACAATGCATGCTTATTCGGGCTTGAAACACTATGAAAGGTCAAAGCAAGGAAAGTCTCTGTGATAGGGGACTCAGCATTGGTCATCAACCATGTTACCAGAGATTAGGAAATACGGGAAGAATCTCCAAAGCCATACCTGGAGGGCATCTGGGGCATCGCTACCGGCTTTGACGAGTGCATCTTCCCCCATTACCGCTAGAGGAGAATCAAATGGCTGATTCCCTTGCCAATCTAGCATCGATGTGGGAGGGACCCCAAGCCCAACAGATCAAGCTAGTTATCTTGCAATCTGCAAAGAAGCCTTATTACTGTAGGATGGTCGTAACAAAAGATGGCTCAGTAACAGAATGCTGGTACTAGGACATTGTTAACTACTTAAAGAATGGCTAATACCTGGAGGAAGCATCAGATTTCGAACACACCTCTCTTCATCGACTGGCTATCCAATTCTGCTTGATTGATGATGACCTATTCAAACGGACTAGCGAAAGCTTCCTACTAAGTTGCCTTACAAAGAAGGAATCCCTCTTGGGGACCAGATGAATACACGTAAGAGATTGCAGCCCCCAAATGAATGGTGTTACACTGGCCAAGAAAATCCAACAACAGGGCTATTTCTGGACAACCATGGTGGTAGATTATGTGGATGAAGTAAAGAAATGGCATGCCTACCAGATTTACGGGAGCATCAGCCATTTGCCTACCGCAGAACTTCATCGCTTGTCTACTTCATGGCCATTCTAGGCATGGAGGATAGATATAATTGGAGAAATCCAACCTTCCTCTACCAATGAACATAGATTTATCATGGTGGTAGTGGACTACTTCTTAAAGTGGGTGGAAGCTGAATCTTACACCAACATCATCGCCAAGAAAATGGCCAAGTTTATAGAAAAACACATATTCGCACGGTACGGGATGCCTCACCACATTGTGTCAGCCAACGGAGTCCAGTTTCAAGGAGTAATGAAAAAACTAATAAAGAAGTATGGCATAGAACATCATCATTCCTCCCCTTACAAACCTTAAGCTAACGGAGCAGTGGAAGCGACAACAAGTCAATCAACAAGATCCTGAGCAAGATGGTGGTCACCTACAGAGATTGGGTAGATAAGCTTCCCTTCGCAATTTAGGGGTACCGAACAAGCAACAAGTCCCCAACGAATCAAACACCCTTTTCCTTAGTCTATGGCATAGAGTCGGTTCTACCCATGGAGCTAGAAGTAGGATCTCTCAAAGTATCCTTGGAAGCAAAGTTGGAAGAGTTAGATTGGGTCAGGGCCAGGTTTGAGAAACTTCACAAGATAGATGAGCATTGCTTGAAAGCTTTGGATCATCTTCAAATGTAACAGCAAAGGATGGCTAGGGCATCCAACAACCAAGTCAAACATCAAAAGCAACCATTAAAGGCAGGAGACTTAGCCCTAAAATAGCTAAAGCCTTCGAACGTAGATGTCAGAGGAAAGTTCTGACTGAATTGGGAGGGGCCATTCATAGTTAAGAGAGTCTTGGGCAAAGGAGCAGCGAAGATCATGGACATGGATGGCAATGAGTTCATTACCCTATCAACCAAGACAGACTCAAGCATTATCATGTATAGAATGCTAGCATCCTATTTGTCAATAAGGTTGAAGGCCATTTTTTGAATAGCTTGTCGACCAGTATGGGCCGATGAATGATAAGAGTCAAATTTTTTGTACCTCAATTGATTTCATTAATGAAAATGTCATTTGTGCTAAATATTATGAATATGTCCATTTAAATATATGCACATGTTGATGGCAAGTATCATGTAAGTAAGCAACGCAACTTTTTGGGATCAATAAAGCATAGTTTACAATGCAAATTTGAATAACGTAGATATACAGAAGAATGGAAATGTGCTCTGATCAAACTAAATGAATATGGTGAAATTCACAAACCCCAATATATCAGAGGTGAAGAAAATAAAAATACATAAAAAAGCTACACTAAAGGGCCACACTAGCCATCTACTTATAGAGTCTAGCCTAGTCACTACCAGCGAAGTTGTCTAACTCCTCTTCTCCATCGAGAGATTACTGGAATCGGCTCACATGATTGATTTCATCCTCAAGAGCCTCGAGAAGAAGAATAGATCCTCCAGACGCCTCTCCCCTGGTGCCGGCTATCTTCATCCTCCTCAATCACCTGGCAAAGACCTACTACCAAGAGTCCGCACTCCTAACCCCGACCACAGTCTACCCCCTACTCTTGCCCTTGCACTTGCCTCGAGAGAGATCTCTCTCCATCCTCTGGATGCGCTCCACCTGGTCCCTCACCAGTCCCTCTGACCGAGCCTACTGGTCCCCTAGCTCTTGTATTCTAGCCTTTGCGAAAGATCGAGCCTGATGCTCTAGCGCAAGTGATAAGTGTATAATTACACTTATTATCAATATAATTTTACACACTAAACACTATAGTTTAAGTCATTTTTATACTTCATATAAAATATTTCACATGGTGTGTAGTTGTTTTTGGTGCAAATACAGATACTAGGTAAATCTTGGAAGTAAAATGATCTAAAGTGGAATTCAATGAAAAAAGAGTGAAAAAGGTGCAAAAAGATGCGTGGAACTTAAAGATTTGGCTTAGGATCTAAACTGTCGAAGATCGGTGAAGTTAGAAGAAGAATTTTGAAGTAAAACACAATTCATGGTCATGACAGCAATCCGCAGTCGCGACTTGATACATTTCAGAAATAGAAAATTGTCAAACAAAGATTCACGGTCTCAACTTGAATATCGCTGTCATGACTTGGATGGTTTTTTGGTCAAATCTTCTTAACTACCAACCGCTAGATAAGAATGATCAACCGCCATCAATCGCCATCAACTACCAATGAAAAGACACTTATCAGAAGTTAACCAATCATGAATAGATGCCTATCCATTATGGATAAGATTAAAGCTTCTCAACCAATCACAATAAAGTGATGCAATCTTTCGCCAATGGACATAACTCTTCATTTGGATAGACGTAACCCTTCGAACTCTATAAATAGGGCTCCAAACCTCACAAATTTCGAGGCATTGGAATTAAAAAATGTGAGAGATATAGTGTGTGCGTAGATAGAGAGTGAAATTATTTAGTTTTTGCTACATTCATAAGTGTTAGCAAGAAAATGTTTAAGTGGTTCGAATCCTTGCTTCGATCATTAGATTTCTCTACATATTCAAGCGATTGTTGTATAAGTGTACTTGTAAATCACTTATCAATAACAGTTTTCATTCTTCAACATTCGTTTGTTCGATATTCACAAAGAATAGCATCCTAGCGGAGGTTCTATAGAGGCCGTGACCGAATTCAAAGCAGACGCGGGAATTATGGGAATTGACGACTCCCATTAAAGAGTGGATACGGTTTGATCAACTTTAGCTTTCTCTTGAATACCTTACAACCTTGATTTGCTTTCTACTTATACTTTCTATTTCAAAGTTTATGATATGTCTATGTGTCATAATGCGTATTTCGTGTTGAGTCTTTTATATTAATCAAGTTATATGCCTTTGAGTTAACTTTAAAAGTAGTTTCGGGGTTAACGAGATTGTGTATAATACTAGATCTGTGATTTTAAAGCTGTTTAGTGAGCCAACATTTTTGAAATGGTAACTTGCTAAATATGGCTATGTGAGAGTGACCCTTTACTTAGCATAATAATATTATTGTCCAGGTTTATATAATCATCTTAATTCGTTTGCACTATATTTAGAAAAGTCATTTCATGTGTTGCTCTACGGTGAATCATTGAACATCTGAGTGTCTAGAACCGATTATGTTAAATTAGTCTAGTGAACGTAATAACTTTATTGAAGTTGCATGTTTTCTTTGCTATACTTATTTTGTAGGAAAAATCTATATATTTAGAATCTCTAGTCTTCCATACATATATCTATCCATTCTTCATTCTAATCCTCCCAACTAAAATCCAAAAATATTTTATTTTCTCTATTCCTTTTTT
>CATIWQ010909605.1:0-11214 GCA_949673415.1 Euphorbia schlechtendalii | reverse complement strand
TTTTTGTGACAATAAATTATAATTGTCATATATTAAATATTTCTTGTGACAATTATTAGTTGTAACTAACATATTTTTTGTTTCAAATTAAAATTATTGTCACAAAAATAATTTATTTTTTGTGGCAACTTTTTATGTTGTTACAAAAATAGTTTTTGTGACAGTAATTTTTTATTGTCACATTTTTTAAAATAATTGGTTACAGCTTATGTTGTCACAAAAAATTATACGGTTACGATTATAAAATATTGTCACAAAATATCTGTTATACGTGACAATTTTACAGCAGATGGTTCATAATACAAATTTTTGTGACAATATAATTTTTATTGTAACAATTAATAGCTTTTCGTGACAATAATTTTAGTGACATATTAATTATTGTCACTAATTGCTCTGTTTCTTGTAGTGGATAAAATAATAATATTTTATGGGAATTTGAAATGAGAATGAAAAATGAGAAAAATGGTTGGAAAAAATGCTATGGATCCTACAAAATAGAGTTTGAGGAATAGAACATAGGGAAAATGGTTGGATTTACTCTTAGTTCCATAAGTATCAAAAGTGATATTATATGAATTTATACTCTATAAATATGTTCATTTCCTATGAAATACAGGTTAATGAAATTTCAATTTTTTCTTCTTGTTTTTCTCTGTCTCGTGACTTATATACAATGGGAATCCTTGTTATCAATCTTCAACGATGCCAAAATCGTGGAAATATGTCTATTCTACAACATACTGTGAGATAGACTCTATTCGACATAGAAATAGCATCATCGATCTTCAAATGTGAAAAAATGTTAGTTTTTGAATCCATTTCAATTCTTTTTTTTTGTCAGTTTCAAATTCCACAAAAAAATATGGGTATATCTAGTTTCTATATATTTGGTGAAAATATTTACATTCTCAAAATTTAGGATTTTATATATTCGTAAATTTCAATCAATCTCAACCGCCTATCTGATTTTAGTGGTTGAGATTTAATTTTAATTATTTATGAAGTCCCACGGTATAAATAAATCTCAACCATTAAAATTGGATGGATAATTTGGTTCCTCGTCAATATTACCATGTAAAAAAAGCCATCTAACTATTCCAATTCTAAATCAAGCATAACAACTGCAAGTAATGGAAACATGTTTTACTATATGATAGAATATCTCATTATAATCTACTCATTCTTTTTGAAAAAATTTAATCTAGCTTTAAATTGTTCTTTTTCAACTCCAGGATTCTTATAAATCCATTAGCATCATACAAAAAGACATGAGTATCATAGTCAAGAGAATCAACTACAAAACAAAAGTATGCAATTGGGTCACTAGTTAAACAATCATAAATAACATAGTTAGAATACTTAGCTGGCAACCTAGCACTCTTCTATTTCTTTCAATTACATTATTATCATGTTCAACAACAGAACCAACATTTTCTTCAACGTACTGATTATCAATATTTTCTGTGTTGATTATCTTGATCATTTTATCAACAGTTTGATTAATATAATTATGATTAACTAGCTCCAGCTCAAAAACATACATATCAATCGGCTAGATATCATGATTATTGGTCTTTACTTTAGGAAAATCAATTTCATTAAACATAAAATTCCTACTGATAATAACCTTATTATCATCTGGGGGCCATAACTTGTGCCCTTTAATACTAGTGGGATAACCCGACGAAAACACATTTCGGGTGGAGTCAGCAAATAACAACCATTAATTAATCTTCAATCTAACGGTGTAGAACGCACACTTCAATTGGTGGACAAGGATCTTGAGTTATACCGCAATGCACGGATTCGAGTAGAGTTTGGCCTAGCACTTTCAATGGGCTTTGCCAATGCAGGCCCAGAGCACTGACACCTAAAGCACTTCTCCAACACTCAGTTTATTTGTCAGTGGTTTTAATTTTTTTTCCTTTTCTATTTAACCCATAGACCGTTTATTTTTTCTAACATGTCATTTTAGAATATTTTCTTCATATTTGTTGTGTATTTCTTTTATAATTGTCACATGATTAAAACACATAATTAAATATACATAAATTTAACACTGCTATATAAACTAGGCATACAATTACAAGTAAACTATGATAAAAGTATTGTAAAAATATAAAAAAATATTCATTAATTTGAGATAACTATAAGATAAGGTGTGATTATAAGATAATATGTGATAGCTATAAGATGCGATATTGTTATATTGCAAAGAGATTATAACACAATATATAGCTAAACACGAATATATCACAATTACATCAATTAGATATACTATAAGTGATTATATTTTCTAATAGATCTGCGAATCAAGCTGCTCATTGTCTTGCTAAAGCGACTGATTCCTCGACAAATAGAGGGATTCCGAATAATTCTTGTCCACCTTTGATTATGGATGTAATTGTCTCTGATTTGATGCAATAGATCATTTTCTTCAATCAAAAAATAAATGAATTGTTTTAAAAATATAACAAAATTACATCCATTTAAAATAATTATAATATAGTGCGACTATACGATAATTATAAGATAACTACAAAAATGATAGAATTATTTATGTGTTAATTGTTTCCGAAATAATTTTTACGGACATACTTGTTGCATAGAAAAACAGTATTCAGTTATAATATGTTATTATATAAAAAACACCAAGAGACACCGTATGAGAAAATTATCGAAATTAAAAATAAATAAAAAGGAAAGAAAACATTTAATACAGGAAAACAATTCATATAGTTTATATATTATTGATTCTTTTGGCCACAAAAATATTCATATTTTGTTGCTTGATTGAAATTAATCAGTAAACTTCTGATGGTATTCCCCAGCTGTCACATTGTTTTTTTAACATGTAAATTGAATTAATTTATTTGTATTTGTATTATTTGGAGTGGAATAACTCATTTATCCTTAATAAAAGGTCTGAGATCGGTTCTTAAAATCATTTGATCAGTTGTTTCATTCTATGATATGTTTACACGTCAACAAGAGGATTAGTCACTTTGCACGTCCGTCGCTGAATACCAATTATTCATGAAGCAATGGCTTTTCAATCAAACAATTAGAATGATAATTTTATAGTCATAGCATAAAGAAATCACAACTTCAACAGAAAATCGAACCTTCAAAACCTCTATGTTAATATATTTGATAGAAATTTGAAATTATGTCAAAACGATGACAAATTTATGTTTTTTTACTGTCGTTTCAAAAGATTTACATAAAGAATAGAAAAACATTGCATTTATTCTTCATGTTTTGTAAGGAATTTCGTATTTTTTTTGTTACCAACTTAAAATTTAAATGGAGAAAAATAATAAAAGTTACATTGCAAATCCAAATTAACTAATAAAAGAATCAAAATAAAAAATGAGAACTTGAAAACATGAAGGGAATTACTAAAATTATAAGTACAGGGCCACAGCCCACAGGCAGGTAGCGTACTGATAAATTGTGTACGGTTAAACAAGTTAGGGTGACCATGGAGAATTTAGACAATGAAAACGGCTACATTCATTCCATCAAACTCTAATCAAGCCTACATTCATTCATCACTATAAACTCTCCTGCTTCCTAATCTTCAACCTGCCTTATTATGCAGTGTATATATATAATTTCATTAAACGTAATTTTGACATAATGTGCTCATCTTATTGATTGTATATCACTACTACTTTTTTCTTCTTCTTTATATATACCAAGAATTTGATTCTGATTCTTCCATTCAAAATCAGTCGAAAATGAGGATGCAGGGGATGACTGCTATTTTCGATGATGCCGCTCGGAATAGGCTTTGTGAAAGTAGTGGGAGCGAGCACCTTTCTCCTGATAATTCCGACGATCTTTCTGAGCTTGTTAACTCCTTTATAGAAGGAGACTTTACCAATTACACTGTACCAGCAGGAGATCCCAAAAACGATTCAATTTTAGCAAATTACTGGTTGTCTGATGATGACAACAACATGCTGCGAGATTTGCTTCATGTTAATAACGCACACGAAGTTGATGATGATGGTGAAGAAGTCAGGGGGCAGATTCGAGCGCAGACTCAACTTGCTTGTGAGATCATTGGGGAAAACTCTTCTCAAGCCTCCTTTAAACGCAGATTGATGTCTCATTTACGCCACCACGGCTTTGACGCTGGTTCGTCAATCATTATTTTTTATCAAATTTTATAATAAGCAGAAGCTGAACTGATTTGATTTAGCTCTATCTATCATTCTCATTCATAACAATGAAATTGTACTGCAAGCGTTGTCTAGTCAAATCTATATGTGTATTAAACTCAAATGAACGCAGGTCTTTGCAAATCCCGATGGGGAAAATTTGGGAAGAACCCGCCTGGAGAATACGAGTACGTAGATGTGAATGTTGATGGGAAACAACGGTTTATAGTCGAAGTTAATTTACAAGCCGAATTTGAAATAGCTCGTCCTACCACAGCTTACACCACATTACTCAATTTGTTCCCTCAAGTATTCATCGGAAAGCCTGATGAGGTGAAGAAAATTGTGAGATTAATGTGCAGCGCAGTAAGGTTGTCGATGAAACAATTGAAGTTGCATGTTCCTCCATGGAGGAGAAACGGGTACATGCAGGCCAAGTGGTTTGGTACCTACAACCGCACAATCAACCCTATTCCAGTTGCTAAAAACACAACATTCTTATTAATTTCTGATGAATCTTTGGCTGCAAAACGTTCTATTGGCTTTGAGGCAAAAGCTTGCTACTGCCGTGCTAATGATTACTTCTTGATCAGTAAGGGTCGCTTAAAAGTTGGTTATTTAACCGCTGCACTCCATCACAACTCAACTCAGATATTGTAATTATAATATGGCCGTACTTTTTTATTACATATTGGTTTAGATTTCTTTTGTCCCTGGGGTGGGCTTCCGGCGGCAGTTGCCCACCTGAGCACCAGAAAACTCCATGGATATGGACAATTCTGGCCAGTTTTGCCGCCCCTAAAAGTTTACGGAAAAGGTTGAAAATGGGTATTTAATTATATAAATTTAAATCATTAATTGATTCCTAATATGATCCAAGATAATTCATAATTTGATCTGAACTTTAATTGAATTCGAAATCACTTATTTGATTCCTAATTTATAAAATCAAGTTTTTTGTGACCAGTAATATTGTCACTGAAATGTAAAATGTTATCACCTATAATATTATGTGACAATAACTAATTATCATAGAGTCGTCACTAATATAAAAATTACTAATAATATTATCGTCACAAATTAGGTTCAGTTTTTACATCAAAATCTTGTCACAAATATTTAAATATTTTGTGACAACGATTTTTTATGACTTGTTATTGCCAAGGAAGTATAGTCATCACAAAATGGAATACTCGTCACATACAATACATCAAAATGAACTAAAACTACACGACAACTTTCAAAATTCATCACAAGTAGTTAATTTTTTTGTTACAACAATTTAGTGTCACAATTTTTATTATAATGAAAAAGGAAATATAATGGTCACAAATTTACACTTGCCACGTATAATACATCAAAATGAACTAAACTACATGACAACTTTAAAAGGTCATCACAAAAATAATTCTTTGTGATAATAATTCTTGCCGCAAAAAATTTATATGTTGTCACATGTATATGTGTGACAAGAATTATTATCAAATAATATCATCGCTAATAATGAGTTACAGATAATATTTTCAAATTTATTGTCACAAAATTGCAACTTTCATGACAAATGAACTTCGGTCAGAAATTTACCATACACACCCCCACCAAAGAGCAGAAGCTGGGGGTTGGGTTAAAGTTGTTAACACGAAATCCCTGTATAAACAGGGAAAACCTTCGGTCTTTATCACTTTATGGATAACATCAAATGGCCCATTGCAGGGAGTAGTCCTAGGAAGCCCTTGCATCATTAGTCTTGGGCATACCTGAATATTATTATGCATATCAGATTGATTTTATCATACACACCAAAAGCTTGACATACATGCCTGAAGAACACAAGCATTATTGCCCCAAACAAGTCCGAGGCGAGTTAGTTCAGGTAAATCAAACCCTTCAGTGTCTCAACATCATATCTTTTGACATTTCCAGTGATGTCAAAGCAAGCACTCTGCCAGGCACTGAACCAATCACAGGAGTGGCAAAACCTCAAAATAAACGAACACCGTCATTTTTCAGAATAAACATGAACACAGATGTTCCACGCATATGAGAGATTCCTGGATCGGCTACTTGCATTCTAGTCTTCACAACTGCTGTTGGATGAAGCAAGGCTTACTGCACAGTGAAGTGAAAAGCCCCAATTAGATGAAACCTAGTGTTATCTTACCTGATTGAATCAATCAAGGCCATTGAAATCTTTTTTAAGAGCAAACTGAAAACATGAGCATATAATATTCACCATTACTGATAATAGGAGCATGATAATCCTACTCCTAAACAATCTTATTTATCGCCATATCATCACATGCAAATTGATCACTCAAATTCGTCATCTTCTGCCCACTTCAAGAAATCTATGCCTTTTCCATCTAGATTGAAGAGGGTTTCCCCCCTATAGTGATTTATTAAATGCATGCCCAACAATGAATCAATGACACGCGTACAATGAAAAACAAAGGACTATCATACTAACATTTGACTAAATAGCGCAAACAGATAGAAAAGCGAACAATAATTGAATTGATATTCATCGGAAAATCCGTGAAAAAGTTTAGTAAAAGAGTCCAACCCTGTTATCAGGCCATGTATAAATCCGTGGTGGAGCATCCACCTAAAATAATTCGGCGGCGCCTTCATTCTTTCCTATTGCACTCGAAGCAACAAATCGAAATCCTCTCTTGGGGAGGTTTGAGCAGAATCGGGAGCTTATGCTCCACCTCGAGAAATAGGAAACAAGGTGTCGAGGCGCATTCCACCACTTGAAATCCCTAATTAGAAACATTGACAACAAAATTAGTCGAATTAAAGACGAGAGATGGAGAGTAAGAAGGAAGAGAGTAACAATAGTCGAGAGGCAGGAGTGTTGCAGCTGAAGAAGAGAAAGCTGAATCGCCACACCTCTCTAAACTAGTGATAATGTTATAAATTTATTAATTTAACATGGTATTAATTAATCGTTTAAATTAATAATTATTAATTTATAAAATATGTAATTTACATTTTTATAATTCGAATCTGTATGAAATATATGAATTTAATTAATAAGTATTAATCATGCATATTAATTAAATTCATGTATTTTCATTGATAAACTTTTAGTATTCCATACATATATTGAGTTAAATGTATAAATCCACTCAACTATTAAGATACAGGGATCATACGAGCTTTTAAGATGCATTATCAGCGACGGTTTTATCGAAATATTGATAATTGAGTTCTTATATATTTTTTTATCTATATTAAAAACGCATTTCGATTTTATAAAAGGTTGTTGTAAGTCTGTTTTTTCTTTACATCAACAACTTTTGAAGCAAATATTATGTTTTGATTGCGTTTGGCATCTATTGCTTAGTGTTTCTTGTAACTTTCATATAACAAAAAATTTCATGTATTCTTTTTATAAATTTCGTAGAACCGACACCTTTTCCATATATTTATGTAGCTTTTAACTGTTTTTTTTATTAAACCTCCAACTTGTCTATAGCATATAACTTCTATATAACATGCTTATAATACGAATTGATAGCAATCACACTATTAAAGAATGTGACGTGGCCAAGGATACAATGCATAGAACAAGAATGGACCACTATAAAAGGGGAATTTATACTATGATTCTGGATCAATGATGTGGATTTTGGTCCATACATTAAGATCTTGACATGTGTATTAGTGGGATCCAAATAATTAAAACTCAACAACATGTCAAAATCCTAATGTATGGACCAAAATCCACGTCATTAATACAGTACCATCGTATAAATACTACTATAAAAGTGGAAAAAAATCTGCTGTCTCGATTTCCGTATCCCCTTCAATGTACCCCATTCAAAATTTGATAAGTGTAAATTTTTGAAATTATTTTATTCACTTTAATTTTTTCTTTCTTGTTAGTGGGATTCTCTTTCTTTTGTATCTTACATTTGTCAAATTTTGAATGGGGTACATTGAAGGGACGGGACGGCAGATTTTTTTTCTATAAAAATAATTACAAAATTGATTTTGCCCTTTCCTTCTACATCTCTTCCCCTCCCCCTTTTCCTTCGCCTATCTCTTCTTCTACCAACATCACCATTTCTCCCATTTTTATCCTGCCACCGACAAATTACGAAAGCATCGAAGTTTTACTTCGGGGTTTGGAGAATTTGATAGCAAGCAAATCTCATTGTTTTGGTGTTGGCTTGAATTGTTGTGATGTCAATGTCGATGAAATGAAGATCGTTGCTTCCAAATCTATTAATTAATTCATTAGTTTTGATTTCGTTTGTTTGTTTTTCTTAGTCAAGATTGAATACAGAAACAATTAAGAACAAGAAGCAGAAAAGGAGTAATTACCCCATATCAAGTGCACGGAAAGAGCCAGAAGAAGAAGGTACGAGTATAACGCTGTTATCATGGGGGAAGAGACATTTTAGGAGGAGAAACGGAATCGCATGGAATAAGTGGAGGACAAAACATCTTTCTGATTCTTTGGAGTAAAAGTTGAGAGTGAGAAAACGAAAAGGAAAGGAAAAGAAGAAGAAAAATGCGATTTAACTTTTTTTAGCAGTTAGCTATTCAATTTTTCAGGTTCGTTCTTCTTCTTTGGAATGAACCTCTGATGGGTCCTTTGAATTAGGAACCTCTGCATATAATTAGGTTTGATTCTGGGGAAGACGAAGTTTGAATGAAAAGGTTGAATATTTTTTACTGAGTTGTCCAGGTATAAGCTTTTGAATGGTTATGTTCGGGGTCAAATGCTGACTGAAATTTTAAAATTTTAAATTTCAATAATGTCCCTTGCCACATCACATTTTTAAAGTTGTGATGAAAAAAAGTCTATTTTTTTGCTAACAGTTCGTAACACAAGCATGTTTTTGCAAAAAAAAAAAAATTCACAGGAAGCATTTTGCAAATCAGCTAAATCACAGGAAGCATTTTCCAAATCAGCTAAATCACAGACCAATTTTTGAACTTTATCCTATACATTTTTATAACTTTTCATATAGCCCGTGATTTTTCTTTAAATTTCTTATATCTATCATTATATTTATTCTTAACGAATGTCTTTACTTAGTAGTTAAGATTGGAATTGTAACTTATTGAGGTCTCAAATTTGACTTACATCCCGATGTGTGAGGATTTTTTTTATATCTTTTTAATGTAAGCGCAATGCTGCAAATTTTAATAATCATATACATGCTATAACTTTTCTCTACCTTTATATATATTTTTCCTACACCATTCTTATACCTTATATGTTGTCACACCAATCGTAATTGTCACTATAAAAATGTTATGGTTGCGTATTGAATATTTTTATTCACAACTATTACTTGTAATTAGTATATTTTTTTCCAAGTTAATCTTATTGTCATAAACTAATTAATTGTTTCCAATAAGTTTTATAATGTAACCCATGGTTTTTGTACAAAAAAAGTTATTGTGACATATTGAATCATTCAGTTACAATAGAGACACGTGATTGCAATATTTTTTGTTTATACTTATTATCACGAAACTAGTCAAATTTTTGCAACAAGCTTTTCATGTTGTCAAATTAATTGTATTTGTGACATTTAAACTATTGTTGTAACAAATTGAATTATTTGTTACAACTACTACGTGTCACTGAAATATTTTTTAGTCCCCAAGTTAAACTTATTATCACAAAACTACAAAACTAGTAAAGTATTTGCAACAAGCTTTTTTATGTTACCAAGCATATAGTTATTGTGACCATACACAATTTTATTTTCCCTTGAACATTTTTTAATGACAACCATTAATTGCAACACTTTTAAGGACTTTAGTAACATTCTACGCCTTGACCGTCTTGAACTGCTCGATTATATAAAATCGTGATAGTATTTCAAAAAACTCACCTAGACATAAAACACTGCCTAAATTTAATAAAGTATACTTATAAACATCCTTAATATCACGTGTATCCTGGGGAAAAATTAAAATAAGAGTTGATATATTTTAAAAATCAAATCAAACAAAATGCTAGGCATTTACATTCGATGCAGGGATTTTTCTTTTCGAAATTTGGAACCACTATTAAAATTTGGGGAGAGAACTGAGGGACACTATTAGAATTTGGGGAGAGAACTGAGCCAGTAACTATGTATGACATATTTTTTTGATTCTATTAGCTACACGTAAAAAGAACCGAGGGACATAAAAGCAATTCCAATATTTTTCACGGGTGACGAATGACGATGGAAAAATGAAAAACGGGGATGGAAAATGAAGGTTGCAGTTGTACTGTCTGCGGTGGTCCTTTGCAGTACCCTTGTAATTATACTTGAATTAAACCTGCAGGAGCCTGACCCTCCCTCACAATCCATGGCTCGTAGTTTCATTATTTGGCTTCATGGATTGGGTGATTCCGGTCCTGCCAACGAACCCATCAAAACTCTTTTTTCTTCCCCCGAGTTCAGATCTACCAAATGGTCTTTCCCGTCTGCTCCTAGAAACCAAGTCACCTGCAACTGTAAGCACACACTTCAGTTAACACGCTCTAAATTAGTCTCTTTGTTTCTAAATTCTATTTTTTTGTGCCTCATGCCCCATATTTTTGTATGTTTGTTTGCTCATCTGACGTGGATTGCTAACCCGGTGGGGGTTTGTTGCATGGTTTGAGAGGCACTCGTTTTTTTATTTTTCTATTGTTTCTATCATATATGTCAATTTATGAAGTTTGGATAATTCTGAATCATAGCTTCTATTGAAAAAGATTGAACCAATCTTTGGGGATGAATCGTGTGATTACTGCAATGCTATGAACAGACCTGAAAAATGGTGTCGTCACGTCCATAAGCTCTTACTGTTCATGTGCCGAATTGAGTGATGATGTGATTTTAGAACAAACTGAACACGGTCGAGTTTGTTGAGTTTCTCTTTTGTTAAGTTTATCTACTAGACTACTAGTCATGCAATGAGCTCAGCATGCCTTGCATAGAATGACATGCTTGGAAATTACTTTTGAAGTAACTTTCTTGCCCTTGCAGATGGTGCTTTAATGCCCTCTTGGTTTGACATTCATGAGATTCCCGTTACT
>CATIWQ010909547.1:0-13162 GCA_949673415.1 Euphorbia schlechtendalii | reverse complement strand
TTTCTACTGATAAGATAAAAGTTCAAAATGCGAACAGGTGTTGTCAATACCGCTTATCAAATAGAACAAATGGTGACTACTGCAAGTATACAGTTTCGATGTATTTTTAAAAGATATCGATCCCACAGGGAAGAAATTCGGTTCTTAAGACCAACTAGAGTTACGAAACAAAGAAATAAGATAATTTGTATTGAACGGTTTGGATGGTAGAATGATGAATAGATAGACTGCATGAACAGATTAAAGAAGATGCAAACTATATAGATATTCTTTAAGAGTAAGTATAGTAGAGAAAAACATGCAAAATCATCAAGAAGATTTCTTACACCAGATAACTTCAACAAACCCGGTTCTAAACGCCCAAATATTCAATAATTCACTGCAGAGCAACACATGAAATGACTTTTCTAAATCTAGGGTAAATGAATTATGACACTTATAAGAACATAAATAACAATATTACTATGCTTAGTACGGGTCACTCTCAAATAGCCATATTTAGCAAGTTACCACTCCAAAAGTGTTGGCTCACTATACAGCGTTATAATCACAGATCTAGTGATTATACATAATCTTGTTAACACCGAAATTACTCTTAAAGTTAACTCGAGAGCATATAAATTGATTAATATAAATGATTTAAGACAAAATACTCATTATGACACATAGACATATCATAAACTTTGAAATAGAAAGTATAAGTAGAAAATAAAGTAAAGTTATAAGGTATGCAAGTGAAAGCTAAAGTTTATCAAACCGTACCCACTCTTTAATGGGAGTCATCAATTCCCGTAATTCCTGCATCTACTTTGAATTTTTGTCTCGACTCGTACTGAACCTCCGCTAGGATGCTATTCTTTGTGAATATCAATAAATGAATGTTGAAGAACGAAAATTTTTATTGATAAGTGCTTTGCATTTACACTCATACAACAATCACTCGAATAAGTGGAGAAATCTAGTTATTGAAATAAGAATCGAATCACTTATACATTTTTCTTGCTATAAATTTGAACGTAGTGAAATCTAGACAATTTTCACTCTCTATCTATACATACACGTCTACCATACATGTCATTACTCCATGTCCACCTTGCACCCCACGAAAGTGGTTAGATTTGAACCGTATTTATAGAGTATGAAGGGTTGCATCTATCCAAATGAAGAGTCGTGTCCATTGGCGAAGGGTTGCATCACTTCATTATGATTGAATGCAAAGATTTATCCTTATCCACAATGGAAAGGCAACTTTCTTGATTGGTTGACTTCCAAAAGGTGTCATTTCATTTGGTAGTTGATGGCGGTTGATGGAAGTTGATCGTTTCTATCTGGCGGTTCGTAGTTGAAAAGAGTTGACTAATAACCATCACAAGTCATGATCGTGACTAATGGTTGAAAACTTTATGTTTTGAAGAATAACAAGTCGCGACTGCGAATGGTTCTCACGATCGTGAATTGCGTTTTTCTTCAAAATTCTTCTTGCAACTTTACAGATCTTCAACTGCTTCGATCCTAAGCCAAATCCTTGTGTTCTATGCATCTTTTTGCACATTTTTCACTCTTTTTACATAGAATTCCATCTTTGTGCATTTCACTCCCAAGATTCACCTAGTGTTTGCATTTGCATAAAAAACAACTACATACCACGTGAAATATTTTATATGAAGTATAAAATTATTCAAAACCATATCTTTTTATGATTGAAAATATCATGATAATAAGTGTAATTATACACTTCTCACACCCCCACACTTAACTTTTGCCTTATCCTCAAGGTAAACACAATAGAAGTGTATAAAATAGTATTCAAGTTCGTACCTCATTTGGTGAAAGACTATTGTAGTGAGTACCACATTCCCACGTTGCATAAAATTCAAGTAGATGTTTGAAATTTCCCACAAATTAATAATGTCCAATTAATATAGTTCATTTGTATACCTTTGCTCTTAATAGAGAGCCAACCGAATTGCGTCTTCATATAAGTGTTATATGCTCACTTGAATATTTCCTTCTCTTAAGCATATTATAAAGTATAAAGGACAAAGGGAGCACGCTTTGAAAAGTTTAATCTCAAGTCATTTTTAGGTAACCTAGGATGCTAAAACACTCTTAGTGGTTGCATTTTATGCTCCATACCACTCTCCCTTTTTTTAGTGGTTGCATTTTATGCTCCATACCACTTTCACTCATTTTTTTCTTTTAAGCATATGTTTTTGAAGTACAGATTCGTACTTTGCACCCATTTTTCATGCTATGCTACTTTTTCTTTTTTTCACTCATTGAATGGTTGCAGTTTCTGCTCCGTACCATTCCTCACCTTTTGCATAACTCATTGGTTATCCTCTCTTTCTTTTGATTTTTTCTCTTAATACCCTCATCATTTACTGATTACTTCAAAGTATTATGGCTATAGTTTCCCAACACTTTAAACACACTCAATACTTATAGGACGTATTCGAGAATAGCATATAAAACTCATAGTAAGAACACTACTAGATATTACTCCACTACTAACTTATTGGTAGCATTATACTAAAAACTATATAACTTATACTAATTCATGTTTCATTGAAATATATATCAAAACTTACTTGGAATGTTGCTTTCGAATGTTACTCACCACCCATCCTTGCCAAATGCTAAATGTTGTGCTAAAAGCGCTCACACTCTCAACTCGAAACAACTTGTTCGAAATATGCACTAATATCAAAGTGGAAATACCTAACACTCACAATAACCTTGGAACATATGTTAGTAAAGAATAGGTATGGATAATGTATAAATAACACAAAATCAAGAAAATTTCATATTCTTCAATTTTTTAATTTATTTAATTTTTTTCGATTTTTGGGATTTTTACAACCCCCTCACACTGAAGAACACAATGTCCTCATTGTGGTAGACTTAACTAATCTAAAAACTAAAACCAATCAGCTAGTCTAAAAGTTTGAAAAAGAAAAGTAAATAAAGAAAAGAAAAGAGTAAACCCATCTATTGAGAAGGTGAATTCGGAGGACTAGGAGTAAATTAGCAATTTTGTTTTCTAAAATAGGATAGTAATTTTCGAAGCATCAGTTTATTACTTTTCTTTAGAATCTTTATGTCCTTCATTACTCCAAGTTTCGCTTGGCAATTGTCTAATTTTTGTTGCATACTCGTCTTCCAATCTTCTGGAGCTTCTTCTTCATCTTTTTCTTCGATCATCAGAGCCTTTATAGGATGACGTCTAGCGATTGGATCAGATGGGTCAATTGAAGAATCTTCATGAGTCGGGATTAGCTTCTTGGTGCGGTTGGAGTAGGAGTAGAAAGAATAGACACCTTCATTCTCTCAAAGAATTTCTGTATTCTTCAAATAATCCCCATCCATATAACAAAAATACTCAGCCGGTTGTTGAACATAGGGGAGTTAGTTTATAGCGGTGATAATTTCGGCCGCCCCAATCTTGTTCCTCATGCTCGTAGAATTCTTCTAGATCATATCCCAAATTATATCTACGAATTCCACTTTTTGCTTCATTGTTGCACAAGAAAGAACAAACAAATCTCTCTTTTGGACTTTGGTGTTCTCTACTTGACAAAATACCAAAGTGGAAAGGTATTTGTGGAGTAGAAGAATGCACTCATCCTTAATCAATTTATTAGGAGAATTTTTGGGATCGAAGGTTCTCTTACCCATTAAATCTACCCAAATTCGATTTACTTGAAAAGAATCCGTCATGCTCGATGAATTTTAAATTTCAAACCCGAACCAAGCACTCATCATCTACCTTGTGACGGTATGTCTACCTTGGTTGCAAAATTAAACGCCCTCTTCTTCTTATCCTCAAAATTGAATGTCACTAGACATTCCAAAATCTAATCCCGATTTTGTGGAAATCTCATTCCCACAAATGTGCATAAACCAAGATCAGCAAGATACATCCCCATTTGCTCATGGAGTCTTAAAGTCTCCAAGAAAACCATATAAAGAAAAATAATGCTGTTGATTTCCAATTTGTTGAGAATTCGGAATCTCTTTCCTTCTTCTCTTGTATGAATCAGAAAAGGACATCCGAAATCTTGTTGATAATTAGGGATTTTTCTTCTATTCGCTGCTACCTTAACACGAGGCATGTTGGTTTTTAGTTTTGAAGTAAAGGGTTTGAAAAGATTTTGAATGTTAAAGATGATAAATGAAAGAATCAGCACTTTTGTAAGCTTTGTAGAAGATTGTGGTGGTTATGGATTTAATATAGACCTTTATATAGAGTCCTAATAGGTCATTGATTTGCCAAAATAGTCAATATAACCGTTTCTCCTTCAAACTAGCCGTTATTGGCAGTTTCAGCCATCTTTCACGAGTTAAATAGTGAGCTGTAACAGTCATGATCTGCCCGTGTCACGATCGCGAAGGCCTGTCATGATCGTGACTTTTTTAATAACAGGAATAGAAGGTTTTACTGCAATATATCATGGGCGCGATCTATGTCGCGGTCGCGACTTTCTTCAGTTCTTCTATTTCTTCGATTTTTAGACTTAGTCATATAATAACTTAGAAAAATAAACATGTTAAATAATAAATATTAATTATATTCATACCCAACATTAACAAACAAACAATTACACGAACAAGCAAACAAACAAATAAAGAAACATCAAAAAAAAAAAAACAACAAACTGTACAAAATCCTAAATCTAAATGAAAAATGAATATTTATTCGAAGGGAAGCAATTCTATCATTAGGTCAATCTTATAATAAGATTCTCGTAGAACTCGCTCGACATCAAACATCAGTGTATGAATATCATTGATTTTCCTATGAATTGAGATTTGTACCTCCTCCATAAGTTCATTCAACCTTCCGCGGAGGTTGGTTACTTTACGCTCTTCCTCCCGCGTACTTTCCCTTTCTCTTTGTCTATCGACTTCCACTCTATCCTCCCATGATTTCCAATCATAGGTTATCCTACTTTCTCCAATGCACCTGACCAAAAATCCATACTCGAAGAAAACTTCCGTAGTTAACTCCGGAATTTCATCTTCATCAGTAAAGACTTCAGTGGCATAGGGCATTCTCCCAGTCCCAACAGATTTGCCATTGTTCGACACCCGTATTCTATCATTCTGGGATTTTATGTGGCAGACATTAGTGTCTTCATCATTATCCTTAAAACATCAACAGGTGTGCCATTCCAAATTGCTTCCATCACAAACAATTCTTCAGGAATGACAAGATCGAAAGTTGACTTTCCAAACAATGCATCACTTAGGTAAAAGTACAATGCGAGCAAACAAGGATTATGAATCCACCGGCTATAGGCAGATTCTTGTTTGAACTTGGTTTGGCCATTCAGGCGATTCCATGTTGGCAAAGGATCCCATCCAGGAAGCATTTTATTATAGCAATCCTTTGGAAATCCCATATACTTATCCAGAGCTTTCCTTGTCAACTTATACTCTTTCCCATGATGATGATATACTAAGCAGTTCTTCCTATCATTCTTCCATACCAATGTGACCAACATCTCCATGCAGTTGTCCACACTATTACCCAAAGTCATATTTGAGTAAATGACAAAGTTAAGAATTCTCAGAAAATACATTACTCTGTCATAAACTCCAAGGTTGATGAAACTGTTCCTATTAATGGTGTAGGAACTTTTATATTCAACATCCTTGATAAACTCAAAATGATCTCCTTCTTCGCGAGAATGGATCGGGAATGGAGCCTCGTACCATTCTTGTAGGTTTGTCGGTAGAACTAGAATGGATTTGTTTGCGAAAACCAGTGTAGATGAAAGAAAAGTTTGAAAGAAATGAAGTAATATCAGATTTGGAATAGATTTGTGATTAGAAAGGAAAAAATTCATATTGCAGAAGTGAGAAGTTGATGAACAATCGCACATCAATTTTATAGAGGTTAGTGGAATAACCGTCGAATAACTACTCAACTGCTGCAGTTATCTCACAAATAGCGATCATGATAAATTGTCGCAATCGTGACTTATAGAGTTTGAGAAATAGAAAGATTTATGAAGGAATTTACGAGCGCGAATGGGGATCGTGAATAGGGAAAATAGAAGAATTTCTTCTATTTATCAAGAATTCAGATGTAATAATATGATGTATCACCTCTAAGATGATTATTTCATATGCTTTTTTCACATCCATGTTAGGATTGGCAAATTATACAGTTTAGGAAATAAACAAATAAATATAATTGGAAAACGTACCGTAGTCTCTAGCAATTTTATCTCTAAAATGCACTTACCTTCCCCGGCAACGACGCCAAAAACCTGATCGCAAGGTTTTTGACTATATTAATTCAGAGGGCTTATTTTCGATGATGATGCCAAAAACCTTGTTCCCCAATTTTCTACTGATAAGATAAAGTTCAAAATGTGAACAGGTGTTGTCAATACCGCTTATCAAATAGAAAAAATGGTGACCATTGTAAGTATACAATTTCGATGTAGTTTTAAAAGATATTGATCCCACAGGGAAGAAATTCGGTTCTTAAGACCAACTAGAGTTACGAAACAAAGAAATAAGATAATTTGTATTGAAGGGTTTGGATTGTAGATTGATGAATAGATAGACTGCATGAACAGATTAGAGAAGATGCAAACTATATAGATATTCTCTATGAATAAGTATAGTAGAGAAAAGCATGCAAAATCATCAAGAAGATTTCTTACACTAGATAACTTCAACAAACCGGTTATAGACCCCCAAATATTCAATAATTCACCGTAGAGTAACACATGAAATAACTTTTCTAAATCTAGGGTAAACGAATTATGACACTTATAAGAACCTGGATAACAATATAACTATGCTTAGTACGGGTCGCTTTCACATAGCCATATTTAGGAAGTTACCACTCCAAAAATGTTGGCTCACTAATCAGCGTTATAATCACAGATCCAGTGATTATACACAATCTTGTTAACCCCAAAATCACTCTTAAAGTTAACTCGAAAGCATATTACTTGATTAATGAAAATGACGCAAGGCGAAATACTCATTATAACACATAGACATATCATAAACTTTGAAATAGAAAGTGTAAGTAGAAAATAAAGTAAAGTTGTAAGGTATGCAAGTGAAAGCTAAAGTTAATCAAACCGTATCCACTCTTTAATGGGAGTCGTTAATTCCCGCAATTCTTGCATCTACTTTGAATTCGGTCTCGACTCATACAGATTATCCGCTAGGATGCTATTCTTTGTGAATATCGAATAATTGAATGTTAAAGAATGAAAACTTTTATTGATAAGTTCTTTGCAATTACACTCGTACAACAATCGTTTGAATAAGTGGAGAAATATAGTGATCGAAATAAAAATCGAATCACTTATACATTTTTCTCGCTATAACTTTGAACGTAGTGAATTCTAGATAATTTTCACTCTCTATTTATACATACACGTCTACCTTGCATGTCACTACTCCATGTCCACTATGCACTCCATAAAAATGGTTAGATTTGAACCTTATTTATTGAGTATGAAGGGTTGCGTCTATCCAAACGAAGAGTCGTATCCATTGGCGAAGGGTTGCATCACTTCATTGTGATTGGATGCACAGATTTATCCTTATCCATAATGGAAAGGCACCTTTTCATGATTGGTTGACTTCTAAAAGGTGTCATTTCGTCTAGTAATTGATGGCGGTTGATGGCAGTTGATCATTTCTATATAGCGGTTGGTAGTTGAAAAGAGTTGACCAATAACCGTCACAAGTCATGATCGCGAATCACATGTCATGATCGTGACTAATGGTTGATAACTTTCTATTTTGAAGAATAACAAGTCGCGACCGCAAATGGTTGTCATGACCGTGAATTGCGTTTTTCTTCAAAATTCTTCTTGCAACTTTACCGATCTTCGACAGGTTCGATCATAAGCCAAATCCTTGTGTTCCACGCATCTTTTTGCACATTTTTCACTCTTTTTACATAGAATTCCATCTTTGATCATTTCACTCCCAAGATTCACCTAGTTTCTGCATTTACATAAAAAACTACATACCATGTGAAATCTTTTATATGAAGTATAAAATGAATCAAAACCATATCATTTTATGATTGAAAATATTATGATAATAAGTGTAATTATAAACTTATCATGGAGATGTTGGGGTCCTGAGGATCAGACTCCTTAGGAATTAGAGAAAGGGTGTCTCCAACATCCTCCTCGCTGCTCACCACCTGCACATTTCTTTGTAGATGCCTATTGGTGGTAGAACGATTGTGCTGAGTGCCCTTTACTTTGGAAAAAATTTCTTGAACTTCAACAGCAACGTTAGGAATCAAAGTGTCCTCTTCTCTAGACTTCTTGGCCTCGCCCTGCTCCTCAGATTCCTCAAAAAGAACCATTTTGCGCTTTCTTGGGCGCAAGGTTTCCTCAGCCTCAATCGCATCTTCTTTTTCCTTTGCCTACTGCTAGCTTGAAGTTTGGCCTCTGCTTCTCATTGTGTGTAAGTTTTGGCCTTTATTTACCTCCTTTGACACTAGGGTTGAGTAGGGGCCTCATCGATTTTGGATTTTGCAGGGCTCTTCCCCTTGGCCTTAGAGGAAGCAACCTTCTGCTTAGGAGAGGAGACGGTGGTGATGACTTTCTCTAGGATAATGGAAATGGGGATTTTATCAAAGTCATCACTATCATAGAAGTCCACCTTGAAGCCATCTTCATCCTCCTTTAGGATGTCCACCGGTACCACTGTCGGTATGCACTTAAGCTTGCGCTTTTGTTGTGCCTTGTTGTACCTAGTATGTACCTAGTTGTGAACCAGTTTGCTGAAGTGAGACATTCCAAATCTCTTCTTCACAAGTAAAACTGTATCAATGGACTCCCCCAATAATTGAGTGATGCCCACTTTCACCGCCCTCATTAGTTCGGTAATGAGGTAACCATAATGATAGATAGTAGTCAGCTTGGTTAAATGGTGAAGAATCACCACTAGCCAGTTAAGCTTCTTACCCTCTACCATATGGTAGACCACATGCCTCTCAAAATAGGTGCAGCTAGTCAGAGACCCAATTATTGGTAGCAGCAGCTTTACCACCAGCTCGCGGTATATCCTAGCGGTCCAGCTATCTCGCTTACTGCAATCTCCCTTGATACATAGTTCGAGGGAAGCTCCCAATCCTCTGGAATGATTACTACATCTTCATCGCTAGTTTTGCGGAGCTGAGTGCCTTTGTTAGGCATGTTGAGAACGCTCCCAATTAACCTTGCACAGATGAGAGTGGATTTGCCTCCGAAATCCATCATCAACACATCATCAAACCCTTGAATAGTGTATAGGTTTGAGTAGAATGCCCTGATGAGATGTGTGATGGCAGGTCCTTCCATCTTCAAGAAAGAACTAAGGTGTTGCTTCTTGATGATCCTATGCATGGTTTTGTTCCTCAGCAACCCTTCATAGTTCACTTCATAGACCGGATCAAAATCTAGGTTATCTGCCCTATCCACCTTATTAAGAGGGTGCCTTCTTGCAGAGTTAACTTCTCGATCTTTCCCTCATCATTTACAGTAATTTTCATGGAGGTGGTGTTCTTGAGTCTGAAAGTGGTTCTTATAATCGCCATTTGAGAGAGGATTTGAAAGAGATTGAAAGAGAAGAGAGAATTAGGGTTCAAATGCTTTAGATTTCATATTCGTAGAAAGTAAGTAACCTTCTCTCTTCAACTGTTCAACTTATATAGTCAACCACATCTCTCAGGGGCACGTGGCACTTTCACAGCTCAAGATGAAAACGAACGTTGAGATGGGCATTTGATTAACCACCTCAGTAAAACGGTGATTTTTGATAAAACAATTCCTCTTTAATGCACGTCTTATTGAATCATAGAGCTTGAATTAAAACCATGAAACTGTTCCTCACGCTGTTACTTTAAAATTTAGATGGTGTTATCCACGTGTCTTCTCAAGGCTTGATCTTCAACACTTAGCTAAAATTTTGAGAATTTCATTTACCTTCTTCTTGTTCAACGTGGATTTGCCATACCAATTAACTACCTCAGAACACAGAGTTGCTCCTTTGGCAAAGGTTTGGTGAAAATGTCAATTGTTCCTTAGAAGGAACAATCTCCAGCTTGACATCTCCATATAGCACATGATCCCTAATGAGGTGATGTCTGATACTAACATGCTTCATCCTGCCATGTTGAACTAGATTTTTGGATAGGTCAATTACGCTCTTGTTATCACACATAACTTCGAGACAATTTGAATTTATACTATAATCTTCCAATTGTTGCTTAATCCATAACAATTGTCACAACTTCCTGCTGCCATGTACTCAGCATAACAAAAGTTTGCTTCTTACTATACCATGAAATAAGACACTCTTCAAGGAAATGACATCCTCTTGTTGTACTTTTCCTATCGAGCTTGTCTCTACTATAATTAGCATCTATGAACCCCCTAGGAGTGAAATCTAAGCTACTAGGATACCACAGACCTGCTTCAATTGAGCTTTGCAAGTACTAAAGAATTCTCTTAATAGTGGCTAAATGAGATTCTCTGGGGTCAGCTTGATAACGAGCATAGCAGCACACCGCATACTATATGTTAGGCCTACTAGCAGTGAGATAAAGAAGAGAACCAATGATTCCTCTGTAGAACTTGTTATCCACAGGTTTTTCAGCTTCATCTTTACTCAAAATAGTATCAGTGGCCATAGGAGTGGACATTGACTTTGAATGTTCCATGTCAAATTTCTTCAAGACTTCTCTAGCATTCTTAGCTTGACTGATGAAAATTCCATCTTTAGTCTGCTTTATTTGAAGACCAAGAAAGAAATTGAGCTCTCCCATCATAGACATTTCGAACTCGCTCTTCATCTTCTTGCTGAACTCCTTGCATAGCTTCTCATCAGTTGCTCCAAATATGATATCATCAACGTATATTTGGACTAGCAACACATCTTCCTTTCTTCGCTTGATGAACAGATTCATATTTGCTTTTCCTCTTTCATAGCCTTTATTGATCAAGAAAATGGTCAATCTCTCATACCAAGCTCTAGGAGTCTGCTTCAATCCATAGAGAGCTTTCTTCAATTTGAAGACATGCTCAGGATACTTTGGATCTTCAAAGCCAAGAGGCTGGCGAACATAAACTTCTTCTTGAATGAATACATTCAGGAAGGCACTCTTAACATCCATTTGAAATAATTTGAAGTTCATGAAAGTATGCAAAGGAGCACAGGATTTGAATTACTTCAAGTCAGGCTACAGGAGCATAAGTCTCATCATAATCGATATCTTCTTGCTAATTGTAACCTTGCGCAACAAGCCTAGCTTTGTTCTTGATAACAGAGCCATCTTCATGTAGCTTATTCTTGAAAACCCATTGGGTTCCAATAATTGTTTCTCTTTAGGCTTAGGAGCTAGATCCCAAACTTCATTGTGCATGAACTAATCCAGCTCCTCTTGCATTGCGATCATCCAATAATCATCTCCTTCTGCATCTTCAAACTTCTTGGGTTCGATCAATGATATGAAGGCTGGATGACTCATCATCCTGCTGAGCTGACCTCACGTCATCACTGGATTATGAACATCATTAACTATGCTGTCTAGCGGATGGTTGCGATGAACTCTAATCTCTCTTGAAAGACTTGGTTCAACCTTGAGGATCAATAATGGGATGCTGAGGTGGAGTTTGATCTTTGCCATCATTGAAGTTGATAGAAAGATCCTCATCATCTTTGACTTCCTCAGCTTCAAGTTCTTGTGCTAGGTTGGGTAGCACAGAGAGTGGCATGCTAAGTTGATTCACTTGCTAGGGTACTCCTTCATCTTCATCAGATGGACATCTATCTGAATTGTTATTTTCATTAAAATCCACATGCATGGTGTCCTCTAATTGGTCAGTTCTTTTTACATATATTCTATATGCCCTGTTGTTAGTTGAGTATCCCAAAAAGATACCTTCATTAGACTTAGGATTAAACTTTCCTAATTGCTCCTTGGTGTTAAAAATAAAACACCTATAGTTAAATGATTTGAGATGACCAATCATAGGCTTGTGCCCTCACCAAAGTTTATAGGGTGTCTTCTCAAGAATTGTGCAAATTAAAACTTGATTCAAGATATAGCAGGCTATGTTCATAACTTGTCCCCAAAAGTACTTTGTTAGACTGTTATCACTCAGCATGGATTGAGCCATTTCAACTATGGTTCTGTGAGCGGGCGACACGGAGCAATGGGCTGAGAGCACATGGAATGAGAGGCGCGGTCCACCTGGGTGTTTAAAAAGTGCACCGGGTCGGGGACCCGGAAGGTTTGGTAGAGAAAGAGAGAAAATTTTAGAATGGTCAAACCTGAATCCGCCATCTCTTAGTGTGGAGTCGCCACCTGGATTAGCTCTTTCCAAGAATTAAAGTCCTGTGAGGCTTAACATCCGAGGGACGGCCCACTAAGACACAGAGATTCGGGTCCGGGATAAATTGCTTATTTCTTATGTGATCACATTATATTACATCTATAGAAAACCGTATTTCTTAATTGTGCATATTCGCACTTAAGTCATTTTAAGTTATTATGCATGATTTAACGTATGTGCGGAAAATAGTAAATCCATATACAAAGCGGTAAATAAATGCGAAAAGGTAAATTAAGTCATTTTAAGTTATTATGCATGATTTAACGTATGTGCGGAAAATAGTAAATCCATTTACAAAGTGGTAAATAGGCCCGAGAATATCTGAGAATTTTTGAGAAAATATGGAGGAAAAATGATTTGAAAATAATTAAATTCGGGATCCAAACGTGTTTTGGATCCGAATATAATCAAAGAAATCTTAAAAGAAGTGTAGAAAAAGTCTCTAGAAAACATCATTTTTTTTGTAAAAATTCATCTGTCGTTGTCGAGAGAAAAATCTTTTTTTTTTGTGAATTTTTTCCTATCTTCTTTTTCCACGGAAAATTCCCCCTATTTATAGGTTGAATTTTTCCGGTACCATTTAAATGGTATTATTAAATGATATTATTTCTTTTTTTTTTCATTATGTTTTTGGACCATATTATGGTACTATTTAAGTACCATTTTTATTTATTTATTTCCCTTTTTTATTATATCTTTCCATTTCTTTTATTTCCTTCTTTTTTTATTCCTTTTCTTTGTATTTCCTTTTTCCTTTTTTTTATTTTTTCCGTTTTATATATATA
>CATIWQ010909514.1:0-12978 GCA_949673415.1 Euphorbia schlechtendalii | reverse complement strand
TGTTCTCTCTTCCGACTCATCCGGCGGCGTCCAGTCTTCTTTCTCCTTTGTTACCCCTTCCTCCGGTGTTTTCCAGGTCTAGATTTCTCTGTTTAGTCTCACTCTCTTCACTATATAATATTATGCTCTTGTTTTCAAATTCAATGTTGGTAGCTTCCTTAATTCATCTTGATCGACTAAAAACTTTGATTGAATGGAACAATACTCGTTTGGAAGTTTTTTGATGATTTGTATTATTTGATTGAACACATGATTTAGATTTGTGATCGATTTAATCAACCATATGAATTCAATTGAGTTAATTATGTTGTTTCGAGGATGTGGAATTGTAATCGTGATCCAGAATCCGGAATGACTATTTAGGTTATTTCAATGTCTTCAAGTTTTTGTTGATTGCTATTATGTGACTGACTAGCTCGTTTGGAATCTTCAGGTTATTGTTGGCGGTGGCAGTGGTGGAGGTTTCATTGCTTCCGGCGGTGCAGCAGCAGCTCCGGCAGGAGGTGCAGCGGCTCCAGCTGATGCACCAGCTGCAGATGAAAAGAAGAAGGATGAGCCTGAAGAGGAGAGCGATGGCGATTTGGGATTCTCCCTCTTCGATTAAGAGTACACTAGTATTGCCCTTATTTTGTTTCGTTTCTGTTCCGTTCTGTTTTGCTAAAACTTGTTGAATAGAGATTTCATATCATATTAATCGATTTTTGAGTAGAATTACTTTTTACCTGTTAGTTTGTAAGATGGTCGGAATGCTTGGATTGTTATCCCTAGCTATTTGATTCTGCAAGTTCCTTTGTAGTTATTTGTATGGCGTATTTTTGAAGTTCATATGGTGCTTTTTAAATGTACTCTAGAAAGATTGCTTGATTGCATTGAATCATTTTGAAATTGACACGAGCAAGCATATGGTTTGTTGCTTCGTTTTATTGATCATGTCATTTCTGGTCTTTGATTTTGCAAATCTTATTTACTAGTCTAACCATTGCCACTTACAATTTTGGTGTGGAAATGTGTTTGGTATTTCAATATTCTGGTTATACTAAATAAGTGGCTTTGTTATTACGGACTGCAATTCACTCCTGGACCTCAATGAATTTCTATTTAAATTTATCTGACTGTCAGTAGTATGTCAATTTTCATCAACAAAAGAATAGGATAAAAGTTTTTTGGTTTTGCCATAATGTTACTGGTTCATCAACTTGCGTGTGGATGATTAGACATGCGTCAATATATAAGTTGTGCTTTATATAGTTTATGAAGTGGCGAGTCCAGTTTGAAATTACCTTTTCAAGTACAAGAAACATGTTTTTACAAGCTTAGCTTTGCTTGTAAAGGGGATTTTGAAGGGAATGTAAGGGAGGGGGAATCATGTACCATGCTTGGGAGGGGAAGTCATAAAATTCCACTGGAAATGGAAGGAAATGGCTCCCTCCATTAACAGTCATTATACCCGAGTTGCATCTCACCAATTTTGTGGGATCAAGTTACACCCTTACCTTTATATTTTTAATTTTATTTCTAAAAATCTAGGATGTAGGGATATTTAAATAATCTGATCCTTATTTTCTTTTTTAAAAACCATTCATTTCTAAATAAGCTTAATGCATCTTGAACCCCTGAACTTGTTCCTAAATTTCAGATTCCCTCGTGAATTTTGAAATGTTCTCAATGTTCCCTTAAACTTGTTTAAAAGTTCTCAATTTCTCCCTGAACTTTTCCCTAACTTCCAGATTCTTTTCTGAACTTTAAAATGTTCTCAATGCTTTCTTGAATTTGTCTAAATGTTCTCCAACAACCTCTCAATGCAACATGATAAATTGCGTTATTGAGCGCGTGAATGAAAAAAAAACTTTTTAAAAAAATTAAAAAAGAAATAGATATCTTAATGTTAATCTAATGTTATAAAAGTTCAAATCCCTAAATCGTTATTCATTTATTTAACACCCGAATCAGATTTCTCTTTCCAAATTGAAAATTTTTAGACAAGTTCAGGGGGAAATTGAGAATTTTTAGACAAGTTCAGGGGTATTGAGAACATTTCAAAGTTCAGGGGGGAATTTGGAGTTTAGGAACAAGTTCAGGGGGAAATTGAGAACTTTTAGACAAGTTCGGGGGGGCATTGAGAACATTTCAAAGTTCCGGGGGAGTCCGGAATTTAGTGACAAGTTCAGGGGGTTCAAGATGCATTCTAAATACAATAATACATCATCTTTTATGTTTTCCCCAAATATCTTTTTTTATATTTCAATCCTCTCATTTCTCTTTCTTTATAATTCTAATACTAACAAACCATGCTAATAATTAGAGCTGTGTTTTGTTCACAAAAAGATAACAGGAAAGGATTTAATCAAGTGAAACGGAAGGAATTGAAAGGAATAACTATCAAGTTTGGGGATGGTGCATTGATTACCATGCTTGGGATGAAGGTTTGGAAAATAGTGTAGGAATAGGACAAGAAATGAATTCCTTGCCCAATTTTAATCCCACCAAAATGGTGGGATTCCATGGAATGGGTGGTTAAATTTACTATTTTAGCCTTTTGTTTTTAATTAGCTTACATCTGATTCTTTTATAAAGGCCAGTTATGCAATTTCACGTGTTTTTATGATTCCATCCCTTCCTTTTATACATCATAATTTATAAAAGATATCATTTCTTCGAAATTTTATACTTTCTTTTCTTTTCCACTCCATTCCTTTCCTTAAAATTTTTTATTCCTTTGCTTCCAAGTAGAGCGGGGCGTTAGGGTAACAAAAAGGGTATGGAAAGTAAAAAAAGGGAATGAGATTTCCTCAGTTCTATAATCACAAAACAAGCTAAAAAGAAGACCACAAAAAAAATAAAAATAAAAAATCAATCAAAACATCAACATGAACAGACAATCTCAAAGTATTACAACAAATTTTCATGTTCATGCTTGAAGGCTCGATTTTTGATTGGGTGCTTTAATTTATTATTAGGAACCGGAATCATATATCTTCAAAAAGAAAATTGAATCCTGACCACCTCATCATTGGTATTGATAATTGAAATAAAATCTCCGGCCACCACCTATAAGCAGAAGCATACCACCTCAGACTCGTAATGTCGAAAGAGAAATTGGAGCTTCAAAGAAATCTATCGATTAAGTTGAGCTCTATGGGTTGTAAACTTTGAGATTCAAATTTGGCATAAACACTTTTTTTAGGACCCGTGGTATTATCAGTTTGTCCATATGGTATTCATGTTACCCAAGTGGACCTTGTGCTATCCAATTTCTTACCCTTTTGACCCTTTAGCACATATTATGTGATATTTTTTTAAAATAGTTTTTATTGCATAAGGTTCAAAAAGTTAAATAATTGCATACCACAAGGATAAAACGGGTAACAATGGTATAACACAAGAACCAAAAAGATAACTATTTAAAAAGCACAAGGATCAAAGGAGTAACATGTATAGTAAAGGGATCAAATGGATAAATCAACCATACCACAGGGTCCAAAAAAGTCTTTACGCCATTCAGATTTTGCAGAAAAAACTTATTGAAGTAACTGTCGTATGACAATTTCTTGAGTTGGCGATGACGACATCAACAATGGCAGCCGTGGCATCGATAAAACAAAACCTTAGCATGTTGGGTTTAATGGGTAACAGGACTTTGAGGGAATACAAATCTTTAGGGTAATGGAAATAATTTATTTACCCTAACAAACAACAACAAAGAAATGAAATTATTTTATTCCCTTACCCATTCCTACAATTCCTTGGGAAATGATTCGGAAAATGAATGCAATTACTTTTCTCATTTTTGTTGTTTGGTTAAAAAATGAACGCAGTCTCGTTCATAAAATCCCATCTTCCGTGGGATACATAATCTCACTCGTCTTCATTATTCTGTGAGTTTCATTAACACAAACATCATAGAAACTACTTCGGGTCAATTTGGTTGTTTTTTCTCAAGATACTTTTCTGAAAAACACAATTTTCAAGCTTTTCTTTAAGTAGTAGATTTGATTTTAGAAAAAATAAGTCAGACAATTTTTATTTAAATAGTGAGAAGGATCAAAACGTGTTGTTCAAAAAGCAAATTATTGGGATAGTCGCGTGAAAAACAATACCGAATAGACCCTTCATGTACAAAAGAAAACTATCCTATGGTGTTTCTACACATTTGCTAGCATATCTAACTTTTGATACATTTTTTATCATTTTTTTGTAACAATATTCATATTTTTAGGCTAGAGCACCATGATTACATCCAGATAAAGGTTATGGACTAACAATGCAAGATCATTAAGATGATGACTTATTCCACAAAGAGAAAATATAAGACACAAAGGATAAAAGAGGCTAATAATTTAGTAGCGAAAAATGATAAAATAAGAGAAAACCAATCGTAAACATTAAACCCAAATCTCGAAATCTAGAAACTAACATCCCAAAAAAGAAAAACTATACAAACTAAACAACATGATTTCCAATAAATCTTCCCAACACATAGATCTGAAGAGATCTTTTTCAAAAAAATATAAATCTGAAGATCTACACAGCACTATGTTAAGCCACAATTATTAAAAGAGCAAATCTCTACTGTCCTGTGCGTTAAAGTTGAAAACAATGCGCTAAAGTTGAAAAAAAGTATATCGAAAAATAGTTGAGCAACCGATGTAGAGTTCACAGAAGAGAAGCCGTTTTGTTTGCAAAAAATGGGGTGTCTGCGCAAGATATGGTCAGAAAATCATACACTTAAGAAGAAAGAAAGCAAGACAAATAAAAGGTGGGGAGGAAGAAGGGCTCAAGCTTGAAAAAAAATGGAGCTTTTTCTAGAGAGGGAAAATTTTTTAGAGGGAAAAGTGCTAAAAAAACGGTGACTACTTTTTTTTTGTATCATTTTGAATGAACCTTCAACTTTTCTAGCAAGATATATGATTCATAGGAAAATTTAACCTTGTTTACCCTTTGGTATTCTAATGGTGTACACATTATTTGTTTAAGTTCTTGTGGGTTTTTTGTATAACACATTTTCCGTGCTCTCGCAATAGATTTGGAAGATAATAGGAAATAATTAATTCCGCATTGGAACATGCGGGGTCTGATGTGGAAAGGGAATCGAATGGCTCTAAGGAGAAAACAGATAAAGATGAGGAGGAAACTAACACCAAGTTGTTGGGCAAGTTTTCGATTGAAAACTTTGAGGTAGACCAACCCAGTCTGGATTTGGTTGCTCACACCTTGTCAGTACACAAACGAGTGGATAACTTTGAGGGGCTGTTACAATTCTAGTTATCCAAAGAGAGAATTGACATTCCTTCAGGTTCAAACATAAATGTTAGTGTTTACATGGATACCAAGGGCAATGGTGCAAGCTGAGTGATTTGGCAGAGGATGATGATTCTTGGAACAAGTGAAGAGTGAGAAAAGAATTAGTCAGGCGGAGTTTATCACCGAATGCGCATATGAGAGCTTTCATGGATTCTATTATTGCTCTGGCTTCTAAAAGCATGGGATCTTGCTCCGCTGGAAGCGGGTCTACATATAATGTGATTGTGGATCATAAATCTCCTACAAGAGAGGAAGAGAGGGTTGTGTGAACCTCCACCTCTAATTGGAAGCAGGTTTCGGTTAAGAAAAATAAAAGTTTCACGGTTGCAACTAGAGAGCAAGCACACCGGGACCGTAGGAAACCAGACAAATATTCTCCAACATAAGAAATTAATTTATATTTTATTTTGTTGGTCATTTGTGACTCGTTTATTTTCTTTTTTCTTTTTTATTTTCTTTACTCTTTTTGTTATTTTTATTTGTTCTTTAATAAAATTTGAGTCGGAATTTCCAATCTCAGCATCGTTAAAAGAACATGATTCTAACATATTGTTGAGAATGGTAAGTATGTGACCTGCAACTCCAATTTTAATTTTTTTTCTTTCTTCTACTTGCATTAGTTGCATCCTTCCTCCTCCTAACCTGTTTCTTCTTATTTGTCGCTGCTCGAGGGCTAATATTAAAAAAAACCAAGTTTGTTTACTGCATGATTTATCTTTTTTGCATAAAAATTAATGAGTGTTTTTACCTTGAAATTTTGCATTTTGTGATATTTCTAGGAGGAGATATATCCTTCTTGTTGCTTCTTGTCTCTGTTTCCATTGCTTCGAAATAGTAATTGATCTATATAAATTGTAGAAAACAAATTAGATGGGTAGTGTTTAGCTTGAATTTGAAATCAATTCTTCAATGTTGCTGGTTTATCAGGAAGAATCGTGTGTCAATTTTGTAATGAAAACCCGATCAGATCTTAAAATCGATTGAGGTTGCAAAAATTTAGAATCGTGAAAATGAGTTTTGTGAGGAAATTGCAATGAGATCGATTGAGAGAAACAATTCAGAAATTTAAAAATGTGAATTGAGCTCTGGATGTGACGAATGCGATATTGTAGTTAATTTTGGGTGGAACGATTTTATGTATTAGGAATCTTTAGATTGGACTAATATGTAATTGAGTAAACATTAAGCATAAATAATTTAGGAAAACAGACATGTTTGATAAATTCCTAAATTTTCTAACCATTTTTGTTTTTAATTTTTAAAAATAGCATTTATTATATCCGTCCGAAATAGGAGTGAAGTTTTTACATTTATATATAATAAAAAGTCAATTTCCTAAAATCAATTGGAATTCTGTTGTCCAAGACGATGAGGCAGAATAGACCTATTCTGATAATACCATATGTTTCTTTTCCTCTTTCATTTTTTTGGATCAGAAAATTCTTGGAATCGGAACTTAATTTTTCTTATTTGTGTTGTTTAAATTGGAATCTGTAGGTATAACGCTAAACCAAGCTTGGATTTTGAGGATGCTTTGTTTTAGTTATTCAGAATTCAATAGGTTTTGTTTTGTTTTGAATTTAGAGTATGAAACGAAATGAAGTAATTTGTATTCTTATTCTGCATTTGTGATTTTCGACCGTTCTAATGCTCAAGCATGCTTTGCTATTACTTGTATGTATGAAAAAGGTGACAACTCTCTCATTTTACCTTGTACCCTCTTCTTTCCATCCTAACTATGCGACTCTCATTCACTAATTTGCATTGTTCGTTTTTCATTCATTGGAATGCCTTTGGATTGGTCCTAGTGATTGCTTATTATGGTGGAAGGAACCAAGAGGACGAAATTACTTGGTCTTACCCTACTATACTATATATGTGGGATCTGGGATGTGGCTTAAATAGTTACCGATGACAGGCCCTAAACTAATTATAACTATTAGCAATAGCTCGGACATGACTCTAGATATCGGGTTTCTTTTGTGTGTTGTGTCCTTAATCCTAGTGTTTATTTAGATTTGTGCTTTGTGGTTTTCTCTGGGTAGGGACAGCTGATCCAGATAATTGTCGGACTATGACAGTCTTTAAACGTGTTTGGGAAAAATGTAGACCGGGTTCTCTACACTATTTTTAACAATGTGATTTCTGTTATAGAAATACGACTTCTAACTTATCGAGCTCCTAATCTTAATCATATTATATATTGACATTGTTAAATGTGTTCTGTTATTTACCGCCTCATTGACCTGGGATATGTGTCCATTTTCTTGTAGCTACCTCAAATTGTTCCAAAAGTTCGACTACCCCTGAACTTTCAAAGTGATGTTGTCAACTTTCAAAAAGTGCACCATTTTGTCACTGAATGTTACATATTAGTTTATAATTGGTTTAACTTTAAAAATCAGAAGTTGATACATGATATTTAAGAAGTGATAACAACCCACCGTAGAGCCCATAACTCATGAGGCCCACATGGCCCAAACGGCTCAGTCAAACCCATGACACAGAACAACGGTTAGAGCCGAGGGGTAGTAATAGAGCGGTTAACGCACTATATGAGCTGTTACCGCCACTAACTTAGCATGACTCGAGCGGCTACCATCACGATCTGGGCATACTATAAATACCACTTCATTCAGAGACACGGGGGTACGCTATTCTATTATTTTCAATACATTCTAGCAATCACACTCTCCCCCTTGAACTAACTGAGCACCGGAGAGGCTTCACGGGAACCCCGTAATGTTTGCTTGTGTTGCAGATACCTACATTTCGGATTGCACAACATCATTGGTGCGGTGAGCGTGGAACACCTTTGTTCTAGCTTTCAATCATGAATCCAAGTTCTTCACAACAAATCGCTAAGCGCACCGCTAATCCTAAGGATGATCAAATTAGGATAGAAAACACTTCCTTGGAGACTGGTGAATACACCCCGCGCCGAGACGTCCGGGGGAACATCATGACACATATCTCGATCTCTGAGGAGATGGAAAAAGACTTAGAGGCTTGGTTTCTGCCCAGTGCCACTCTAAAGGAGCAGGCCTTAGCCAAATACACAAGGCAACTAATGTACACCATGGCGACAATGCAATACACCGTAAATGAGGAAAAACTAGTCCGTGAGGCTTGTGAAAGAAGGCTCAGGGCCTTAGAGGCCGCTTTACATAGTAGAATTCCGGACGACTACAAAAGACGTTTGGTGTATAATAGGCTGGAGTCAAAGGCCCCTCGCACCATCAAGAAGGTTGTTAAACATGTAGGCGGAGAAAGATAAGAGAGGAGAAGGGAGAGATCCCGTAGCCCTGGTAGATCCCACCGCTCGGGGAAGGAGCTAGTGACAGAGGAGGAATGGTGCGAGGACATATCATGGAGTCTGGTCCGATTCTGTGAATTAGAGAGCGAAGGCTCCTTAGAAGAAGAATGGGTTAGCCGAACAGAGACCCCGACCTTGTGTCCCCGAAGTAGATGACCTCCTCTAGAAAAGAATATACAGAGTGGCTAAGAAAAGGAGGAGATTGGGTTGAAGAGACCCTGACTAGAAACTTTCAGGGAACTAGGAGCAAGACCCAACCCCATCCGAGGGGAACATCTCATAGCGACCTAGAGGGTAGTCAGGAAGGAGGAGATGGAGGCTGTAATGAGGTAGCAAAAACTTGAGATGATGAAGGATCTCAAGGCATATATGAATGAGGTAGGAGTGGACTCGGTGCTGCTCAAAATAGAGGATGCGAAATTCCCATTCTCTAGGTAAATTCAACAAGAGTCGTTCGACATTAAGTTCAAATACCCAAAACAATGCATGTACAACGAAGAGGGTGACCCGACCAATCTCATAAAGAACTTCCATTGGTCTTTGATTTCTGCCGTGGCCTAAAATTCTATGAAGTGTAAGCTATTCTCGGTCACACTGGATGGGCTGAAAATTACTAGTTCGAAGGACTCAAGCGTGGATCCATCACATCCTTGAAAAAGATGGCGCAGGACTTCATCCTCTATTTCATTACTTCGGTACCTCCATAGAAGATGGTGCAAGACCTGTAGCTGTGTAGGTAAAACCGAGGGGAGAGCTTATCATCTTACCTAGAACGATTCAATAAGTTGACATTGGAGATCAAGGGGTGCGGCTTAGAGGTACACATAGATGCATTAACCAACAACTACAGATGCCTTGATTTATCGAATGAGCTGTTGATTAAAAGGTTGAAGTCATTGGCCCTAATGATGAAAGAAGCACGGAAGTGGATAGTATGGGAAAACCACCAAAGGCATAGGGCTGGTCAAGAAGGCGGTAATAGTAACCTAAGCCCGGGTAGGTAGAACAAGATCGGCTCCTCTCAACGAGGAGACTTCAGGTGAAAAGAAGCTAACAAGGAGTTCATACCCTGCGAGTTAGCAAAAAGGAGGTTCTGTACTAGGTCAAATAGAGAGGCTAGGACATAGAGTATCCCTCGAAGCTGCGCCGACTCGGTAAGCCCAGAACATACTGCGACTTTCATAAATCAGAGGACCATGACACGAAGGAGTGTAGATATTTGGCCATATAGAGTTGAAGAAGAAGTCAGCGATGAGAAAGCTGAACTGGTTCCTAATAAACAACCCGCCAAGGCAGGAACAGAGGCAAAGACATCTGGATCGCCCATGATAATGGTCACGGGAAAGGGCCCTGGATGGAAGACCTCACTAAGAGCGGTAGGAGAGAGGTCGAAATGCCCCCACCAGCCCCTAGATGGGTAGTACATGTGATTGTGAGAGGCTCTGCGGTAGTAAAGCGCAAAAGGGATGAGGATCGAAGCTATGCAAGCACCAATCCATACAATAGCTTCTCTTTCGCCCACATGAGAAAGCCCCTCCCCCATTCAGATGCGTTAGTCATCAGCGCCCATGTTGACAACTATATAGTAAACAGGGTCCTGATAGATATGGGAAGCTTAGTCAATCTAATGACCTTGGCCACCTTCAGTGCTTTGAAGATCAACCCGAACAAGTTAAAGATTGATTAAGGTTCCGTAATAGGCCTAGCGAGGCAATAAGTCATAGTGGTAGGGTCTGTCATGGTAACTTTGATGATAGGAGATTCATAGCCCAGATGGAAGAGCTAGTCAGAATTCCTAGTGGTCGACATGTTGTTTGCCTGCATTTTAATAATAGGGCACCCCACCATCTCAGACTCCGAAGCTGTAATCTCAATGAGATATTTAGCCATGCTCATCCCCTTTAACAGAGGAGAGGCAGTAGCTTAGGGGAACCAATAAGTGGCTAGGGAAACTTATATAGCATCTTTAGAACCCATCCCACAGTCCGAGGAAAAGGAAAAGGCCAAAGCTTTGGACAGACTAAAGACACTTATACTAGCATAAGGCAAGGAAGTTAAGATTGCAAATACCTTAGAAGGGAAGCCGAGGATGACCTAACCAGGATATTGATAGAAAAAATGCATGCCTTTGCATGGAAGCCAAAGGATGTGATCGGGGTCGATCCAATGCTCATGGAGCACAAACTGAACACAAGCCCAGACTTCACCTCGGTAAAGAAAAAGGGAAAAACAATGGCCTGGAAAAACAGAGAGCCATTACAGTCAAGGTCTCTCAATTATTAAGGATCGATCACATCAGGGAGGTCCACTATCCGAAGTGGATGGCCAATGTGGTTCTAGTCAAGATGCCGAGCGGGGAGCTCCACATGTGTGTAGACTACACGGATCTGAACTAAGCATGCCTAAAGATTGCTTCTCGTTGCTTAGCATTGACTCGCTAGTAGACTCTATTGCAGGGTTCACCGCTTACTCAACCTTAGACGCTTAGATAGGGTACAATCAACTCCCCATGGCCAATGCTAATGTAGAGAAGACGTCGTTCACTAACCATGAAGGTAGCTATTATTAGAAGGTCATGCCCTTCGAACTGAAGAATGCGAGAGCAACATATTAAAGGATGGTGACCAAGATATCCGAGAATATGATCGGTAAAATGGTGGAGCTATACCTGGATGATATGATCATCAAAAGCAGACCTTGGCTGAGTACCTTGAAGATGTAGAAGGCATGTTGAGAACATTAAACCAACACAATCTGAAGCTAAACCCAAAGAAATGCGCCTTTGGGATTACAAGAGGGAAGTTTTTGGGGTTCCTCGTATACCAACGAGGTATAGAGGTGAACCCTGATAAAATAAAGGCAATCCTAGACCTCAGATCACCAAGAAACATGAATTAAGTGCAAAAGCTCAATGAGAATGTAAACACGATGGGTCGGTTTATCTCCTATTCAGCCAGACGGTGCCTCACGTTCTATAAATCATTAAAAGGCGCTAAGAACTTCACCTAGAGTGAGGAGTGTGAGAAAGCGTTTGAAAACCTAAAGGTTTTCCTGTCTTCACCACCGCTCCTGAGCACGCTGGTAGGGCATGAACCCCTGTATCTGTATGTGAGTACTGGGGAGGAAACCATAGGGGCGGTGTTGATCAAAGAGGAAGGATCCAAACAGTTTTCGATCTATTATGTAAGCAAGGTGTTGAACTAAGGTACCCAGACCTCGAGAAAGTAGCTTACGCAATCATAATAGCATCCTAAAGGCTAAGGAATTATTTCAAGAGCCATTTGATTATGGTCTGAACTAACCTATGCTTAAAGAAAGTGCTACAAAGATCAGAGATGTTGGGAAGGATAGCAGAATGGGAGATCAAGTTGTCCAAGTTCGACATTCATTTTGAGCTTAGAAAGGCCATAAAGGGGCAGGTACTAGAAGATTTCATATAGGAAGTGCCTGAGACAAAGGTTGAGGCCTTGCAGGAGACAATTTGGATGGTCTATGAGGATGGAAGTTCGGCGAATGACCTAGGAGGGGTCAGAATACACATGAAGGGCCCAGGGGGTGTCATCATCAACCAGGCCATTCGCCTAACTTTTTAAATCACATACAATACCATGAAATATGAAGCATTTATCCGGGCCTTAAGGATAATAGAAGTGATCGAACAAACCGGGTTAAAGTTTGTAGTGACTCCAAGTTGGCGGTTAATCAATTAGGAGGCGGATACGCCAATAGAGATGAAAGCATGAAGTATGCTAACCTTGTAAAAGGCATAATCACCAAGATAAGGGATAGGGTTCCAAGCTAGAGATCCACCATATCATTAGAATAGAAAATGCCAAGGTGGACAGAATGGTGAAGGCCTCATCCAACCCCACTGGCGAGAGATTGATCCCGGGAGTGATAATCGAACTAATAACCCCCCAGCATTAACCAGTTCAAGGTTATGGCCATCGAGAACGGCCCTTAAGAGCCGGAGTAGTATACCCCTATCCTAATTTATTTGAAGGAGGGGATACTTGATAAGTGTATAATTACACTTATTTTCATGATAATTTTGCATAATAAGCGCTATGGTTTTAGTCATTTTTATACTTCATATAAAAGATTTTATGTGGTATATAGTTGTTTTTTATATAAATGCAGATACTAGGTAAATCTTTGGAGTAAAATGGACTAAGTTGGAATTACATGAAAAAAGAGTGGAAAAGTTGCAAAAAGTAGCTTGGAACGTGAAGAATTGGCTTAGATTTGAAGATGTGAAAGATTGGTGAAATCACAAGAAGTGTTGTGAAGAAATGCCATTCGCGGTTGCGATAAATAATCACGGTCGCGACTTATTTCCCTCACAAACAGAATCTGCCATA
>CATIWQ010909505.1:0-25212 GCA_949673415.1 Euphorbia schlechtendalii | reverse complement strand
TGTATCCACTCTTTAATGGGAGTCGTCAATTCTTGCAATTCTTCCGTCTGCTTTGAATTCGGTCTCTGCCCGTACAGAACCTTCGCTAAGATGCTACTCTTTGCGAATGTCGAACAAACGAATATTGAAGAACGAAAACTTCTATTGATAAGTGATTTTCAAGTACACTTATACAACAATAGCTCGAGAATATAGAGAAATCTAGTGCTCAAAATAAGGATTCGAATCACTTAAACATTTTCTCGCTAACACTTAAGAACGTTGCGAATCTATCTACACACACTATATCTCTCTTTCACTTTATGCACTCTAATCCACTGCACTTTCTTGAATGCACTACTTTTCAATGCATGAAATTTGTGAGGATTGGAACCCTATTTATAGAGTTTGAAGGGTTACGTCTATCCAAATGAAGGGTTGTGTCCATTGGTGAAAGATTGCATCTCTTCATTGTGATTGGTTGAGAAGCTTTGATATAATCCACAATGGATAGACACCTTTTCATGATTGGTTGACTTCTGATGGGTGTCTGTTCATTGGCGGTTGATCATGCTTATCTGACGATTGGTAGTTAAGAAGATAATACCAGAAAACCTTCCAATTCGCGACCGCGATACACAAGTCACGACCGTGAATCTTTAATTGGCAGACTTCTATTTCTGAAGTAAACAAGTCATGATCGCGAATGATTATCGCGACCTTGAATTTAGTTTTACTCAGAATTCTTCTTGCAACTTCACCGATCTTCGACGGCTTCGATCCTAAGCCAAATCTTTAAGTTCCACGCATCTTTTTGCACCTTTTTCACTCTTTTTTCATAGAATTCCTCTTTAGATCATTTTACTCCCATGATTTACCTAGTATCTGCATTTGCATAAAAAACAACTACATACCACGTGAAATCTTTTATACGAAGTATAAAAATGACTAAATCTATAGTGTTTAATGTATAAAATTAATGTGATAATAAGTGTAATTATACACTTATCAACAGCCCTCGCGCTAGTGGGCTGCTGGCCCGCAAGCCCAGCTTGCCATACAAGGCAAGCCCGTTAGGGTTTGCCTTTGTGGCATGGAGCCGTGGGTCCTAGTGACCCGTGCGGCCAACCCAGATGTGGGATGGGAATATTCCCATCCCACATAGTGTTTTAGGGGGAGTCTAACACTCCCCCTTTCCATATATATAGGCCTCCAGTTCCTCTTTATTAATCACTTCATCTCAGCTTTTCTTTCTGAGTTCGACATCTTTTTCTTCGTTCGTTGTGCGAGATCCTTCACGAGTTTCTCCAAACAAGTGAAGAAATCTTTTGAAGGATATTTCTAAATTGAGCATTCTCGGTATTATTCTCTGGTTGGTCTTCGAGTGGTATAGCAGTTGTTGTTTATTAACGGGATCTTGCCCAATGAGGTTTTAGTTAGTGAAGATCCGTGTGGATCAATCGTAGAGGCTATCCTAGTTTAGAAGCTTGTGCTAACGAAGTTCTGCCAAATTACTCTAAGAGAACACCGCTACCAAAGAAAGTGAAAGCACGCATCAACTGGTAATGTTCTAAACTTAGATCCTAGGTTTCTTTTATAAGCTTTATAAACTAAAAGCATTTATGGAACGTTTTAACTTAGATTATATCAATCATGGCATGCTTAGGAGATCCTTAGGTTAATTTTAAGTTTTGAAATTTCACCTTGCAACATTTGCATGTTCAATTACTGTCTTGATTAACCAGCAAGGGGGACACCTGATACTAGGGCCCAATATGGCAATTGCACCCTCTGGCCCCTCGGCAAGGCCCACAGCCCAACAACAGCCCCGCTAAGCTGGAGGGATCGTTCGACACCCATCACTACTGCCGAAGGGTGGACCTTCAGTGATACCCGTTACACCGAACCCCTCAACTAATTCTCTCTCCACCAGTTCATTAAATGCTCAACTACCAAAGAGATGGGAAGCATTTAATGCCCTGACAGCGGAAAATACCCTGTGACGGCTTACCACTTGTGAGGACTCACTTAGTAGGATCGCTTATCATCATTATACTAACTACTATAAAAGGCAAGCCCTCTCCCACATTTGAGGTAACTGTTCTCATACATTTATTACTCAACATCTGTTCCCCATTCTTCCTAACTTAAGCATCGAAGGATCTTTGCCAGAAACTCCGGGCGTTGACTTGTTTTGCAGGATCATCGGAGACGCTAAAGGTCGCGAGCGCTACCATCAACTCCCCACGTTGATACCAATATGAAATTAATACCTTAGTTCATAAATGAGTTCGCGGACGGAAGTTTCAAAATCTAAGCAATTTTGGAACATATTAGGGTGAAAAATTGAACACTCGAGCAAAAAAAGAGCATTGAAAGTGATCCTCCCCGGTTTTCTTGTGTATTAAAAAAGAGTAGAGAAATTTCATTAGTTTGGTTAATTTCATGTTACTTTGTACTTCTAGTTTCCATTTTCTGTAGTTATGAAAATCTAATTCCTAATCCTTTCTCACTTTCCCATGGTTTTAATTACAGCCGAAATAAAGGCTGATCGGCAGAACTGACATAGAGAAACGTGAAAAAGAAAAAAAATAGTTGGGATAGGGCAGTTGGGATCACCACACACGATCAAAATAGAATGAAGGTGTGTGGTGATCACACACCTAGTTTCTTTCATGTTACTCTGTAATTCTAGTTTCTATTGTCTATATATATGAAAATCTAATTCCTAATCCTTTCTCACTTTCCCATGGTTTTAAATATTGCTGAAATGAAGGCTGATCAGCAGAACTGACATATTGTTATACCTCTTTGCATTTTTTATTTTTCATACGAAAAAGTAAAACCTCCCTACTTTTTACATTATGTATTTTTTTTATCAAAATTGTTAACATAACAAGTATTTGTGATGCAAATGTTTGGATTCTTTGGAAGGCTGTCATTTCATGGTCACACATGTCTATCGGGAAGGGAATGGTATAGCTGATGCATTAGCGGCTTTCAAAAGACTCTGGATGATCTACAAAGTTGGATTGATGTTCCTGGATTTTGTAGGGAATTAATTTTTCGTGATTTGAGTGGCCCAAGTGTGTTTCGGTTCATTTAGTTTCATTTTCACTTCATTGTGACCTTGTCACTTTTTATTTTTCCTTTTAATAAAATTTAGGGGGGTTAATTAGAGTTGGGAAGGGCAGGTCCCCCTGTGGTGTTACGTCTAGGTTTCCCTTAGGGTGATGACTTATAAGCAGTGTTTTACTGAGGGATTAATGTCACCCTCGCTTTTTTCTTCATGTCCCTAACGTTATTAAAAAAAGTATTTGTTGTTATATTTTAGTTGGGATAGGGCAATTGTGATCACCACACATGATCAAAATAGAATGAAAGGTGGATAAGGGTGTTGTGTAAAATATGTAACTAGATTTTGTGTAAATAACTTTACCGTTTTTTAATATTTTATAAGTATATAAACAAAAATTAATCTTATATATCAAATCTTATAATATTAGGGATTCATATGGTTCTAAAAATGTTTTTTATCCTTATTTTATCTCGTGGAGTCATAATTTGAAAGTTATAAGAATGTCTTAAAAATTGTTAAAAAATACTTCTCTTATTTCATACCTCATAATATTAAAAAAAAATAAAACAAAATATAACAACAAATGCTTGTTATGTTAACAATTTTGATAATAAATACATAATGTAAAATGTAGGGAGGTTTTACTTTTTAGTATGAAAAATATAAAATAAGGAGAGATATAAATTATTTTTCCAAAGTAAGAAGGTACTTCTTACTCTTTCCATTTCAAAATAACTGTCACTTTTAGGTTGTTTGTTAATATCAAGATGACATTAATTAAAGCAATTAAAATACATTTTTACCCCTATGACTTTTGTTAATTTGAAAGTTGATTGAATGCTTTATTCATTTTGTCATTTTCTATGTGCATAAAATAAGAGTAAAATGGATAAAATTTTCAATTATATGCATTGGAATCCTAAAGTGAGTTATTTTGAAATTTTTCTAAAATCCTAAAATGACAGTTATTTTAAAATGGAATGAGTAATGTATTTGATCAAAACCGAGGAAGATTATAATTATTTACTCTTAAAAATATAGAATGCAGTCCAGTGATGGAGTAACCCATAGTCTTGGAATCGACATAATCCTTGAACATGAAGTAAATTAATCTTAAATCCTTGGATCCGCTGTCATACCCTAAATCATTACAAATGAATGAGGAGATCCGTTATTGAACCCATAAATAGATTTGTGGGTTTAACCAAGAGATAAGAAGAAGACACGGAAAATTACATTTTTATATGGCTTGCACAATACCATGATTGCCTCTCTCCATCAAAAACTAAGAAAAATACAATAATGCCTCTCAATATCCCAAATCCCAAAGTCTACACCATCATCATTCTCATCACCTGCATCCATAATCTACACATCTTTTCTGTTTTCCTTTTACCTTAATACATCACTCGTACCTGAACTTGTCTCAAAAAATCTCCTTCACCCTGAACTTTCAAAATGACCCCGTAGCTCCCTCAACTTTAAAAAAGTGACCCCGTAGCTCTCTCAACTTTAAAAAAGTGCACCACTTTGCTCCCTCGGTGCCACGTGTCAACTTCTGATTGGAGGGAGAAAATCAGAAAAATTGCATTTTTGAAAAGTCAAACCAACAGAAGATGAAACGTGGCATAAAGGGAGCAAAGTGGTATATTTTTTGAAAGTTGAGGGAGTTACGAGGTTACTTTTTTAAAGTTGAGGGAGCTACGGGATCATTTTGAAAGTTCAGGGGGCAAAAAGGTTTTTTGGGACAAGTTCAAGTACCTAGTGATTTATTAAGTCTTTTCTTTTTACACATCTTTTACACAAGTGCTCCTAATAAAATTTAGCTTAAAATGTCTAATATGTCAATTTTATGAGAAATTATAATAAAGATTGTGTTATATAATGTGGAATCGTAATTTATACATGTGGAATCGTAATTTATAATACTTTGTATACATGTGGAATCGTAATTTATGACACTTTGGACTCCGTCTGCAAACATGACAGAAAGTATATTTAAAATTATTTTTCTATATCAAATAATCCAATCCTTTATATCAAAAGCTCAAATTTATAGGAAGAATTGTTTAAAGGTATGAAATCATTCATTCCTGTGTTTGAAGTAAATAATAATTTCTCAAATGCTTTTGAGCTGTTTAGAATAATATTCATGTATACATCATCAAGGTTGGAATATATCATCCTATAATTATACGTCTAGTAAGATATATTAATTATGATTAGCTTTTGTAATTAGTTGCTAAGCAAATTCAATGAGAAAGTCCCCTAATCTAAAGGCGAGTTTCTTCAACTAACTCAAATAATAAGTGAGAGCCCTTTTTATTATATTTCTTTTGACCCATGCTTTGTATTGACTGAAGTAAACGACCAAATGATGTCACAAAAGATTAATATAAAGTTTTTTTTAATTCCATTCATCGAATAATAATATATAATATTACATGTGATAGAAGACAAAAGCCTAAAATATTCTAACTTTTTTAACAAAGATAATTTATCAAACATTAAAAATAGGAATCACCACCAGCTGGACATTGAATATTACGAATAAGAATCAAATTTGACGACATTTGGCTACAAGTTTCAGTCCAAAATATTGTCCTAATTTGTCCCCATATAACAATTCTCAACCCTTCAAATTAATATTTAATGCTATTATAATAGTACCGGTCCACCGAACATTAAAATTGGTAAGTTACTAATACATAAAAAGACCGGTTCAATCAGGATTGAACTAATGATTTTACAATATCATTATATTCTTAAAATTAAGTAGGATTAAATTTTGATGCACTAATATCGACATGTTTATTGTTTGAGTGTAAAAAAAACATACATCTTCTATTTCATAGCAATCTGTTCAATAAAAGTATTTTGAATTGAAATTTTGCCAAATACTTTTTGAAAATTTTAAATTTAGAAACACATGCACAAAAAAAAATTACAAAAACCTTTTTCAAAACAGTCAATGTATATGCCATGTTTTTTTAAGTTTATCTATACTAACATTATGCATAAAGAATGCTATATGTAAATAAATGAGTAGAAAAATAAAATTTTTGATAAAATACATGTTAAGCCCCCTAAATTTGGTAATTTTTGTTTAATGTCCTTGAATTTCTAAACAATCCTCTGGGCCTCCTAAACTTGGTACAAGTGAATCTCCAATAACCTCTAACCCCCTAAACTTGGTACAAGTGAACATCTGAACCCTCTCAATTTTACATAAATGAACTTTCAAACTCTTTCAATTAGCACATAAGTATCAAATATGTAGTTATGAATACACGATTCATATGTCCACTTCATTTGTATGAACTAACTAACATCTACATGATCAAGAGAAGGCTCGAAGAATCATTTATGACAAGTTAAGGGGACTTGAAGATTCACTTTATAAGTTCAGAGGACTTAAAGTTTCATTTAAAAATTTAAGAAAACAATAGATAAAAACTACTAAATTTAAGGACTCCAAAATGTATTTTCCTAAAGTTTTTATTTATTGACAAGTGACACATCACTTCCTCTAAGATGTGATCCCATGTGAGTATCCCTCGAAGAATGTGACCTGTCAATCCATAAAAGTGAGAAATATTGCCGACCCTTTTGCCTTATTCCCCTTCTTCTGTATTTATTATTATGATTTGTTTATGTGTTTACTCTTAGCAAATCCATAGTGGTTTACTTCAGTAAATGTTCCGTGCTTATGCATGTGAGCTTGGTGGGTTTCAATATGTAATTATTCATAAGTTTGATGGTATAGATCATAAAAAAGAGATTATAATCATGTTTCATGATTTGGGCATGTGTTATTTCAGAGAAAGAAAGCTACTCTGATTGTTAATTAGCTAGCGAAAAGAATGGGATTTATTATTTAAAGTTGGAATATCTTGTGCCCATAAAGTATTTGATAAAAAGCCGCAGTTAGTTTGATGTTTCTTTGAGCTGCAGCAGTCACAGACCCCACTTGCCAAATCAAGAGACTTTCACACTCTTCTTTGTCACTGGATTCAATTCTTGCAATTTGGAATGTAATTTGGTAAGAAAAATGAAATCTTTGAGTAGTGTAGGACTTGGGTTAAGCATAGTTTTTGGCTGCCTATTACTGGCACTCATTGTTGAGCTTTACTACTTGTTTTGGTGGAAGAGAAGAAGCAGCCCAGCAAGAGAGCTTTTCTACATGTTCTGTTTGAAAAGGCCATCATCTTCATTAAGGCAATCCCAAGAGCTCTGTTCTTCAGTTAGAATCACAGATGCTTTTGTTTCCAATGATCAAGATTCTGAGCTTAATTTTAGTGCAACCAAAGACCACTTGCTGAAACCATATGGAGATGATCCAATTGACACAGAGCTAATGAGGCTGAATAGCTTGTCTGGCCCACCAAGATTTCTTTTCACCATTGTAGAAGAAACAAAGGAGGATTTGGAATCTGAAGATTGCAAATCTAGAACTAGAAGCTTGAGTGATTTGCTTCTTAATGTGGAAACTCCCTATTTAACCCCACTTGCTTCTCCACCATTTTTAACGCCTCCTCTCACTCCAATGGAATCTTCTAGCTATGCGCAGAAAAGATTCAGTCATCTCTTTGAATCAGCAGCAGATGCAGAGTTTAACAAGATAAGGTCATCGCCACCTCCGAAGTTCAAGTTCTTGCTGGATGCAGAGGAGAAATTGTTTAGAACAAAACTTATGGAAGAATCAGGGAAAAGGGCATATTTGAATGATGGGTCTGGTCCAGATTTTGGTAAAAAGTCTGCTGCTTCAGATGAAGAAGATGGGTCTTTTATTACCATTATTGTTGACAGGGGCAAAGATAGAGAGATTAACTATCAAAATCACCATTCAAGCACTTCTCAGGTACTTCCCCTTGCTTCTTCACCTCCAAGTTTCACACCACTAGACAAGTAAATTAAGTCCCATCCATTAGAGCTCTTATTTATTATCAATGGAAACAAATTGGAACTCTTTTCTTAAATTTTTTCTCCTTGTTTCATGAGCATTAGTTATGTTAGATATTCATATTAGTTTGTTTTCAAATTTTTTTCTAAATGTTTTCCTGGAAGATTATTAACATGTTGCCTAGAAAACAGTTGAGCAATGTTATGTAAATTTTTTGAAGAGAGATAACATCCCTGCAGTACGTTGTGGGAAGAAGAGCAAGTGCAAGTGGTGAAATTGTGAAGTTAGTTGTTTTGTTTGAATATCCATGTCTCCTTTAAATCTAGTCTGAATTTTCCATTGAGTATGCAAATGTTGAATTCAAAGGGTGGTGATGTAAATGAATGGGAAAAAAAAAAATTGCATAGTTGTTTTTTTCTTCTTTATGTTCATGCTTATGACACACTAGTGAAATAACATAATTGCAATGTCAAAATCTTTGTATCCTTTGATGCATGGGTTAATGTAGAATACCCCACCCGGCAACAAAGTGATTGAGACCGTTGGATGTGAGATGTCAAAACCCAAAATGGTTCGAGGGGGTGCACATGGGAAATTACACTAAGAGTCGGGTATTTAATACTTATTTCACATATAGAACATGTATCCAAAAATACTATTAAATGATATTATTTTCTAAAATTTTAATTCATTTTGGACACATGTCCTACACGTGGGAGAGGGATACTAAGAGCATCCTTAGTAGTTTGTCTATTTCACATATTATCTTGACATATGGGAAAAAATAGACAATCAATTTGAAAATGCATATATAGTAGCTTGTTTAGCCCATCTTCTCTATATGATGTGATACTATGTATTATCTCAAATTGTAGATAATATCTATTTAATTGTCTAAATGTAGATAGACAATTAAATAGACACTGTCTACAATAAATACAATTTGAAATAGAATAAACAATCTGCTATTTATATTTTATGAATAGACATTATCTATGATAAACTTCTATATAACGTCTAAACTTGGAATCCACGTATTATCAAAGATCCTCTAGACACTTATTCTTTGTATAAATTTCCCATTTCTTGTAGCTGAAAGAGGAAGGGGAAGTGGAAGGGAAGCCAGGAAAAGAAAGAAAACGACAAAAGTGAAGGTTGTCATATGTGATGGTTTTGGACATTTTCGTAAATAACAAAGATGAAATTTGCCCGTGAAAATGAATGTCATAGAGAGGAATAAGATAATATGCCCAAGCGAAAGTAAACAAGGGAAATAATGAATCATTACAGCCAATGCCTTTTCTTTCCTCTTTATGTATTTTATTGACTGCATTGGACTTTTTTTATACTCTTAGCATCGTCTATCTTAATTAATCCAACATAAAATCCACAACCAAATTAGGAACGTAAATGGGACAAGGATGTTCCGGGCCAAATGTCCTTCACTTATATTACTCGACGTGTTGGGGATTTCCATCTCCAAAAACAACACATGAAAGTTTCCATTTTTTGGCTGCTAGAATTGCCAGGAGTATAACGCTAGTGAAGTTCTAATTATAAACTGCAGCTATGCTTGAAAAAAAGTTATGTAATATACTTAATTACTCTAAATATAATTGAAACTAAGCTAATGAAAAATTTTGATAAAATTGTACCCATTTAATCGTCCCCTTTATTAGATCATATTAAATTTTTTAAAATAATTCAAGTTTCTTATTAAACTCATTTTGTGCATTACATTTTTTAAAAAATTATATTTCCAAACATTATTTAGGAACAAAAATTAGCCGCATTTACGCCCCACGTGAATAAAAAAATATTGATGGATTTGAGCTAGGTTTGAAAATGATATTGTAATCCTGGTCGAGCCCGGTCTAAGTTCAAAGTTCTAAAATATGAGTTTGAATTGGTGTTTGTAGTCAAAAACCAAGTCCAGCTCAACCCACCCAACGAACAAATCTAGTGTTATGAATTTGGTATTCTTTCTATGCAATTATGTTATCTTCAAGTCCCTTTACTACTTATCATGCATAAAAAATTCATAAAGGTTTTACAAGACAAACCCTAAAAGGCAACAGATTGCCTCATATAAAAACAAACTGGGTAGTGATTGCTTAACATGAGAGTTGAAAGAATGATAATGTATATAGATATTTAATAAAATGATATTGTAGATTAGATTTTTAAGCTTAAAATATGGGTATGATGATTTTATTTTTAACAAAGTAAACATTACTTTTACTCTCATTACCATTGGATTAATATTCACATCATTGATCCAACGATGATAAGAGACAAAATAATGAAGACTTTATTTTTGACAAAGTTACCACAGAATCTACCTAAAATATGATATTATATAATAAAATTTTAAGATATTTATAAATTATTTGGTTTGTTCCGTTATATAAAATTACAACCAATTTGATTGATTGAAGAAAGTCTATGAAAGTTGCAACTAAAGTTTGGACCAACTGAACTGAATTTCTTAAATTGGATTTTTAAATTCTGCTACAGTTAATTTCAACGAATTCCTCAAGTGCTTTTTAGTTTTTAAGCACTTGCTAGTTTACAAAAAATCAAATTTAAGAAATTGAACGTTGTAACATTGAAGTTAAATTAGTAAAAGTAAAACATGAAAAATCACCAAAAGAGGTAGTTATCATTTTTCAATATGTATCCGCGTAAATTTTTTTCATATTCTTGTTTTTTATTTGTACATCTAAATCTCTTTAAATTTAATGTTTATCAATCTATATTGATCAATATATAACCTCAGGCGTTGTGCTTTGTTAAAGGCAGACTTTGATAGGGTCATTTCATCGAACAGTTGGCGTGCATCGAGTAAAAATCGAAGTAAACATGAGAGGTGCCAAATCTACGGTCTTGAATGTCGCTCAGAGATGCAAGGTAAACCCTTATTCCGCCTTTTGTTTTCTTTCTTTTTCGTTCTGTTTCTCTCTTAACCCAACATTAATCTATGCAGAGCATACTAGCTTCGAACTGGCAAGCTCACCTCAATACCGTCAAAGCTGATAACAAAGGAAGGTACCCTTTTCAGTTTACTAGTGTATTGGTTTTGCTGTTAGATATGTCAATTAAAGTTCTTATCTTGTTTGGTTGCCGACAACTTGGATATTTATTCTTACTTCCATAGTTTTATGATATTGTATTTGATCCATATTAATAACTGACGTGTTAATTAATAATTGTTTTCATGGTCTGGTTGTGTGGGACTATCAACCATAAAAGAGAGCTTCCAGTAATTTGTAAATAGTAAGAAGATTTTTCAAGTATATTAATGGAATTGTTTTGTGATTTGATGCTTTCTGATGTGTCAGCAAGGGGCACATTCACTCCTCAAAAGTGAACTACATACTGCAGAAGGCCAAACCGTTTATCTGGGTTCCTGATAAAGATCTGCATAATGTGGTATGATCCTTGATAAAATGATTATTTATCGTGTTATTTCTCTTACAATGGCATTCATTTTTACTGTTCTTGTCCTTTCAATTAAATCTTTGTTAGGTTACTTCTATACATGCTTCAGTTTTAGACAAATCTGCTGTAGTGAGATGCAATGGTAGATGTAAATATGCCAAATGGAAATATATTGTATCGTCGCTGTTGATGATTTGCTTTTGACGTTTTCCTTAATGTAGAATACAATCATCGATGAGAGAGCTTCGATGGCTGTGGCAAGCCCTTTTCCTGGTCCGCTAGCTAAAATACTTAAAACAATGCAGAAGGTTATTTGCTACACTTGGCAGATTTTCTGCATATCACTCAGCTATTTATTCTATTTTATATTTGATTTGATGTCACATGCAGTTACCAGCCCGGGTTGCTTTGAGTGGAGATGTTGTTCCTCTTAGTGATGAAAAGGTATGTCAAATCTACTCAACTCTAATAATCACAGAATTTTGGGATTCTGAACTTATATATGGGATATTGATCCATGTACCCAAACTTTGATTGTTTAGATGGCTGTAGTCCCGTAGCTATAGAATATTGATTGTACACCTTCAACTAATAGAGAAAACTTGCATATTACACACTAGTGTTACAACTTGATCAAGATCGTTATCATAATATCTGCTGGCTCAACTTTATCTTAACACAGAATCAGACTTCATATTTCAAACCATCGTGTTTCTGTAGAATATAATTGCTGAATCATATATTGGATAAAAACGGGATGTTAACATTGTGATTTACTCTTTTTTATTAAATAGGCTGATTTGGCAATGGAAAGCGTTGAAGAAATCATACACTCTGAACAAATGGTGATGAAAGAGTCCAGTTACACTGTTTCTGGTGTGTTAAGTCCTTCTAGTCATATTTCCTCATCAAGAACTGAAAGTCTTAAGCAACTACTTGAAGGAGAAAAATATCGAATTTATAGATTCAATATAAGGTATTTAACTGCATCGCATCTTATAATTCATCTAGTTCTATTGAGTAAGAATTAGTTTGACTAAGCCCTTATTAAAAGAATAAGCCTAATTCCTTTTTCCAGTTCATGCATGTTGATCGATGGTTATGGACGAAATCATGAAGTGGACCTGCAAGATTTGGAGAAAGCAACAGTAGATCCCTTGGGTAATTAATTGCATCCCCAGAGAAGAGTTTTATCACATATAAACTTCTTAATCAATTGAATCTCTATTAAATCTGATCGATTAAATTCCACAATTGTTTATTGTGCAGCATCTCTTTCAGCTAAGCTAATCGATGGCATAAATCAAAGCGAAGCAAGGCGTAGAGCCCTTGTTCTTTTTTGTGTCGTACACATGGATGTAAATGCAAAAGTAAGTTCTTAATGATCAGAAAGCTTTGACTGCTTAGTAGGACTATAGGGAACATTGTTGGTCAATTTTGTAATATATTAATTAATCAGGTACCTAAGCATTTATAACTTATCAAAAGTTGAATTTTGATGAACTATTGTGAAGGATGCATTTATTCTGGCTGTCGATTGCAAAGGATTTGATGTGCTGGCGAAAGTTCCTGGTCAAGAAAGCAAGGATGGCCTTGAAGACTATCAATGGAAGGAATTCAGGTTTACATTAAAAAACGAGGCATATGATGTTGAATCCTTTTGTCAACGACTTGTCGAAATGGAGGAGGAGGTTGTGAAACAGGTTTCAACCTTTAGCGGCCTAACTTTAGCATGAGAATTCGTATTAAAGAAATCGGCATATAAATCTGAGACTTATTTTTGTTGGCCTTAAATACTTGGATACAAAATTTTGTGTCGGAAGTTTTGGTAAGAATTTCTCAAATTCTGTCTAGTCAAGTGTGTTTCTCAATATAATCTTTGTTTTTGTTAGAAGTACAAACTTCAAATGTACTTCTCCTTGTAAATCTTCATTAATCAATCTAAATCAATGGTTGATTTCAATTTTTATGTTTTATCTTGTTTCAAGTATCCCTCTTGCTCATATTAAATAGTCTTCTAATATGTTTGTACCTAACAACCTCAAAATTATTAGCAATCTTATGACAATCATTCAAAACAGTGCCTAAGTGAGAAAAACTGGGGTTCTGATTGTTCAAGAATTAACTACCTGAGAGCGCATCCATTTCAATAATAATTTCATGCAACTCAATGCATTTCGGCAACTCATTGCTTCTGCTAACTCCGGATCACCAATTCCATACAAAAGACAACTTCTTGCAGCAAAATCAAAGCACACAACCATGGCCTAGTCAAGCTCCGCCATTGAAGAGACTTGCATCGATACTGCAGATTGCCCATAAATTATTTAAGTTGAGCTGGTTTTGTAGTTTATAAATTGACAAACACAAAATATACCCCCATTTAATTGTATATACGTATTATAAACTAGTTTTACAAAAATGAAAAATTTGCTGCCTTTGTTAATGGCAAAGGGGCTGCATCACTCTCGACCAATTTGGTCATCAACTAAGCTACCATCATGGACAAAGGGGACTACACAAGAAAAAGAAGGGTTAATCTTTGTTCCAATTTGTCGATTCAAAGAATTATTTTAAATAAATGAGAAATTCCTTAGAAATGATGACTTAAATACAAAGCTATCGACAACAATGGCGTTCTCTAAGGTTCGTAACATAAGATAAGATCCTCTGTAGAGCGTCATGAAGAATATGGTTTGGACTCGAAGAAGTCTTAATTTTAAGTCAAGTTTCTTTCGTATGCGACATTTGATTTCGAGTTTGATACATTCAAGCAGAAATCTTTTATTAGTTAAGCACGAGTTTGTATTCAACTTTTCCCTTCAGAATATTGAGTTGATGAAATCTATCATTGCATTGGTCTGTTAATGGTTCTGTTCGTTTTTTCACGGTTTAAACAATCATGAAAATCAAATTTTTTAAAACCACGTTTAAATATAGAACCATCAAAACACTAGCTTCAAGCTGCCAAGCTCTCCTCATGAAAGTCGGTGACTCCATCACTTTTAACTATGGAAGGTACCCTTTTCACTCATCTACTTGTGTATTAGTTTTTCTTATACATCTGTCAGTACAAGTTCTTGCTTCAGTTTGGTTAATTTGTTTTTTTCTTAATGGAATTGAGTGGAACTGTGAACCGTAACAGAGCTTCCTTTAATATGTAAATGATTGAGATGAAATTTTAAGTATATTAATGGAAATGTTTTGTTGTTTGATATGTTAGCGAGGGACCAAAATACAAATCTTTTATCTGGGTTCCCGATAAGGATTTGCATATTTGGGTATGATCCTTGCAGCAATATTTTTGTTTATTGTGTTATTCTTCTACTTTTTTCTGATTTCGGGTCCTTTTAGCAAATATTTTTTAAGTTGGTTCTAGTCTAAATTTGCTATAATTGGATGGAAATATATTGCTTTTGACATTTTCATTGATCGCGTAGAATAAAATCAATGAGAGAGGTTTGATTTGGATGGCTATTTTAAGTCCCTTTCCTGGTCCGATAGCAAATATACTAAAATCAATGCAGAAGGTTTGTTGTTACATTTGACTGATTTTCTTGCTGTTACTCCGCTATTTAATCTATAATTTTGTATGGTGTCATATGCAGTTACCAACCTGGGTTACTATGTCTGGGGATGCCATTCCTCTTACTGATAAAAAGGTCTGTCAAATCATGAAAATTGGGGTTTGTATAATGTGTTTATAGGATATTTATCATAGTAAAAATTGCGATTTCAACATTGTCAGTTACTTTTTTATATATATAGGCTGAGTTGGCTATGGAAAGCGTCGAAGAAGTCATAAGTTCTGAACAAATGTTGATAAAAAAGTCCAAAGTGTTAAGTTGTGCTAGTCATATTTCCTTATCAAGGGGTGAAAGTCCTAAGGAACTATTTGGAGGTGAAAAATATCGAGTTTTTGGGTTCAATAAAAGGTACTCAACTATGTGCATCTCATAATTCATCTAGTTCGAATGAGTAAGAACTGGTTGACTTAGCGCTGAACTATAAGCCTAATTTCTTTTCCAGTAATTCGTCGACCTATACTGATATTAATGGAAACAGTTTCAATGCGGAACAGCAAGACTTGGAAAAAATGAGAGTATATCCCGTGGCTAAATAATTGAATCACCGAAAATATCGACTTCATAATTAAATCATTATCTGATAAAGCTAATGGATACCACGTGCAACTGTTTCATGTGCAGCATCTTATTCTGCAATGCTAATTGATGGCATTAATCAAAGTGAAGCAATGCGAAGAGCCCTTGTTCTTTTATGTGCTATACACATGAATGTAAATGCAAAAGTAAGATCTTAATAGGATGAGGTTTTGACATTTATGAGCTTTGACTGCAAGTCGATATAGCTCACTTAGGATCGTAGGGAACGGTGCTTTTCATGGGTAAACTGTTAAATGATCTAGCGCCTCAACATTTATCTGCAGGATGCATTTATGGCGTTTGTCGATTGCAAAGGTTTCGATGTGCTGGCGAAGGTTGAGGATCAGGATGGCCTTGAAGAATATCAATGGAAGGAATTCAGGTTTGCATTAAAAAATAAGGCGCCCGATGTTGAAACTTTTTGTCAACTGCTTGACGAATTGGAGGAAGAAGTTCCAAAACAGATTTGAAGCTTTGGCGGTTTAACTTTAGCATGAGAATTCATATGAAAGAAACAAAGAAATTTTTGTCTCATAAGTTTTGGTAAGAATTGCTCAATTCCTTTCAAGTCAACTGTTTTTTTTACCAATATATTTATTTTTTGCCTCCAAATCATCCTGAGGCCAAGAAGTCCGTCGCTAAAAAGTTCACCTCTCAAAATCAATCATTCCAAGCACGAATTTCATCAGACTAATTTTAATGTGGGAGAATGTTGAGTAAATTTGTTATATTTATCCCAAATCTGGCGAGGTATATTATGAGCAGGATGGCCTCAATTTCCAAGGGATAATTCTCTAAAATTTGGAGATGTTTGCAGCTTTGATACGATTTATAGCATTGATCAAATTCTGCTGATAAAGATTTTCATTACGTGAGCTCCAGACGAAAGGAAAACAAAATCAGCATTACCATCTTCTTTCCATCTTTTGAAGATGAAGCAGGTTGACAGACTTGCTAACAGAATACGGCAAGTACAAGTTACAAACTACAGTCTAGGTAAGGTAACTTAAATATATATAATTTTAACTGCAGTATAGGTGAACTGGAAGGTTATAGTCAACAATCTCCTCTGCAATTAGATGAAAAAACTTGATAGATTTCTTAGAAATGATAACATTGATTTTGCTTAATTTATTATTATTGGTCTAAAGTGAACCCTGTGATCTCTTGTGTTTGGTTTTGGAAATTTTAGATTTAAGTATTATGATTGTAAAAATTCATTGATTGCTCTCACAAATAGAAATGCTAATATGATAATGACACAATTGACAAATATACAAACACTAGTAACAATTTTTGTTTGTTTTTAATTTGCTTCGATATACTATGGAAAAAAACAGAAAAAATAAAAGAAAAAACAGATATTAAATCTAACATGAAAGATGCAGCAGCAATGAATCCAGAAACTTCCACAAACACATTGGGGTTACAAGATTGTGTTTCAGGTCAAGTGGAAGGTATGCTCTTTATGCGTATTTCGATTAGTTGGTCTGTAAATTCATATAATATCTCATTTTTGGCTATTCATATTAAACAATTCAATTCTCGCTTTTATGCAGGTTACAGAAATTGATCAATAGAAAAGGGAATCAGCAGTAATAAACAAAAGCTTTCATCTCCAAATCATCCTAAAACTAAGAAATCTGCAGCTAAAAAGTAAACTTCTCAAAATCAATCATTTCAAGCGCGAATTTCGTCGGACTTATTTAAATGTGGGAGAATGGTGAGTATCAGATACGTTCATTAGAACTCGTGGTATTGGCTTTAAAATTAAAATTAATAACAAATGTCGATATTGAGAATACTACTTATCTGGTATGCTCTTTAACAACATATTTTGGCCTGTAAATCTGTTTATTTATCCCTAATCTGGCAAAGGTATATTATCAGCAGGATGACGTTAATTATCAAGGGATAATTCTGTAAAATTTGAAGATGTTTTCACCTTTAATAAATTAATAGCAGTGATCAAATTCTGCTATATATAAAGGTTTTCATTATGAGAGCTTCAGGCGAAAGGAAAGTGAATTAGCATTACCATCTTCTTTCCATCTTACGAAAATATAGCAGGTTGAGAGTCTCGCTAACAGAATATGCAAAAGTATTTTTAATCAATACGCTCAAAACCATATTCCAAGTTAGTGCGAAAGTTAGTACTAAGAGAACCAAACTACTTCGATAACAACTAACATACAAATCACTTACCAGATACTTGGCATGTGCAATTTTGTGAAGAAATTGACAAACAAATAGTTCCACATATCATCACTAAATTCTACTGGGTAAACTTAAAACAAGTAACTTGTGGTTTGGCCCTTTTCTTGATTTGGGGCCTGTCATATTTTAGGTCACAAAACGGGGCTTGTGAAATGCCACCGTTAGCAAAAAGCGGAGTTTTTACCCACCCCGTTAAAAGCGATGACGTGGGAAGGGGCATATCCGGAAAGTTACCTTTATCACCCACTATAAAAGCAAATTTTTCACAGACAAACCCATTTAACCTGTTCACCTTTCTTCTTCTTCGATCAAACAACAAAACTCTCCACATCTCCTCTTCGATTTCTTCACAAATCAACAACCTCTTGAGGGGTTTGTCAAATTGTACCTTTCTTCTTACGTTTTGCATCACCAATCGCTACAAAATCGAATTTGCAGAAAACCTAATTATGAGTTCATCGTCCTCTTATTCTTCATCATCAAAGGGTCTGCAGATAAACTCGCAATGCAAGTTTAGATATTATTGCAAGTTATTTGCTTGTGTGAAAATGGCTGGGACAAACAACAACTTTGGGCGAAAATTCTATGGGTGTGCAAGGTATGGTGAATATGATGCATGTAATTACTTTGACTGGTTTGACTTAGTCAATTCTGGAAGCGAAAATAATTTTCCTTTATAAGAGAAATTGAAGAAATGTGAGGCAGAGTTGGTTTCAATTCAGTTGAAGCTTGAAAAATTAGAGGAAGAATTAGCCACTGTTGTCGAATTAGCCATGAAGAAGGATGAGGAAATACTGAAATTGAAATCAGTTGTGGAAGGAAAAAGGCTACAGACAAGGAAATGTGGGGTGATTTTTGCCATCTTTATCCTACTTGTGTATTGTTTGAATTTTATCAGTAGATGTAGTAGTAATGTAATTAAGGATGGAAAATTATGTTTGGCATGAATGATGGTTGTTTGTATCAGTTTGATGGTTAGCAATGTTAATGTGAAAAGCTTTGGTTATCCTAATTGTTAGTCATTAATGTTGTTAGTGTAAAGTAATTGATAAATTGTTGCAGATTGTGAGTAATATCATGATACAGCTACATGTAAAGAACATACAAATAACAAAATGACATTTATATTGGCAAATTGGCAAGTGGCAAGTATATAGCTGACACTTATACAAAAGAATGTCAAGTTTTAGCCATGGGATATACAAAATGTGGCATTGTTTTATCCAAGACCTCTACAAAAAATGACTATGTTGCAACCAAAGCAAAATGGTAATGTTGTAGCCAAAGCAAAATGGTAATGTTTTAGCCAAACCACAAAATGATTTACATCCACAAAATAAAACACTTGTACATTGTGAAACTAGTAAAACATAAATTAGTGATAAAATATGAGTTGGAGCCAAACTACTTTGATTTCTTTTGTTTGAGGTTTCCCATCCTCATTGCCATCTTTGCTAAATTAGATACTCTAATGGGATTTCTAAAAGCAGTAGTGGAGGAAGCCACACCTACATGCTGTCTTTTTCTCTTGCTAGTAGCTGAAATAGTATCAGCAGCATAACCGATTGTATGAGGAGGTTTAGGAGGCCTAGATGATGGAGGTTTTGGAGGCCTAAATGTAGCAGTTGCAGTTGGCTTAGTAGGTGTTGGAGTTGATACATTCTACTACAATAACAAATTACATACTTATTTAACAGCATATTAATTTCAACTTAAAACTAATTCATAGTTATATCAACTTACCCCTTGAGCCATTGAGTTTGTTGGAGTTGATTGAGTTGCTATTGGCCTACCAGTTGATGCAATTTTTATCCCCTTTCTCCTAGATTGTGTGGCCTGACTTGGTGGATGTTGCTGCAAATGGCATGCCATAAAAGAAATGAAACTGAAATCCTTATTTCAAGTTAACAATATACCTGAAATTTAAACTTAACAATAGACCTGACTTGATCATAGTTAGTGCATATTTCAACCTAATATTATCTGTACTTATCTCTTGAGCAATTTCAACTGCTGAAATTTGTGGAGTTGCTCTAGGCCTAGTAGTTGATGCTTGTGAGTTGCTCTAGTCCTAGCACTTCTTCTCCCCCTTGTCCTAGAACTTGTGATCTGAGTTGGTGAATTTTGCTAGAGATGGCAAAGCCTAAAGATTACTTCTATTTTTAGTTTACTTGCAAGTAATTGACATAAAAATACCAGCCAACTGAATTAGGAAGTAAATTACCATAAACAGCAAGTCATACCAGCTAAGTGAAACACCTCAGAAATTCCAGTGACAAAGTTCAAACATAACTCCAAATTCAGTTTACAACCATTATAACTAACAAATTGTAGTTCACAACCATTATAACTAACAAATTGCAATTCACAACCATTATAACTAACAAATTGCAGTTTACAAACATCATAAGTAAACAATTCAGTTTACTTGCATTATAACTCAGAAATGGTATTGACAAAGTGTATTAGTGCTAGTTACCTCATTAGCACTTTCATTTTCAGTTGATGGATTCCCAGAAGTTGTCTGCAAAATTTATAAATTCTGAAATTTGATACATAAGCATGTTTTTAAACAAGGTTTACACTAAAGAAAGCCTTACATTTTGAGCTACCCTCTTCTGAGCTTCCTTTCTCTTTCTAGCTTGCCAAGTTGTCTCCTCAATCAAGTTAGCACTGCATCTTCTTGCATTATGGCCTTGTTGCTTGCATTTTCCCCACAAAAAAGCCTCTTACCCTGGAGCTCTTATAAGGATTTCTAGGTTCATCAGCCATGTGAATTCTCTTCTTTCTAGGTTTACCAGCTGGTTTCTTTACAATCCAAGGATGAATATCCTGGTAGTCTGTTCTTTCCCACTCTTCTTTGGATGGCACTGGCTTGTACAAGTGGTTGTACACTGCTAGATATGTTTCTTTGGAGAAGTAATTGTCTACATACTTCTCAGCCTCTTCCTTGTTAGCATATATAGCAGCTACAACATGCATACAAGGAATGCCAATGAGTTGCAACATGCGGCAAGTATAAGTTCTCTGAGAAATGTTAACATGAACCTGGTTGGTAGCAGACACAGCTTCATATTCATTATCTGATGTTGGAGTACAAAAGCAGTTCCTGCTATATGCCTTAACCTTCTCTAACTCATCCTGGATTCGAGGACAGATAGGCCTTGTATTTCTTCATTCCATTCAATTTTTTATAATGCCTTTGCATTAAAATTTTCCTAATGCATTCAAACATAAACAGTATAGGCATGTCTCTAGCTTTGATGATCAGTTTGTTGAAGGACTCAGCAGCATTGTTTTGAAGATCATCACACTTTATCCTAGGTGAGAAGTGGCATATAGCCCATGTCTTTGGATTGCGAGTCATTACCCAATTATGTGCATGCTTATCAAACTTTTCTAGGGCTTTCATTCTTGCTAAAAAAAACTTCTCTGTTCCAGCACTTGCTGCCCCCCATAAATGGTCCCTATATTCTTCACCTTTGAATAGTTTTTTAAAATTATCGTACATGTGCTTAACACAAAATCTATGTTCCATTTCAGGTTCCAACTCCCTCAATGCCTCCACAAATCTCTATAAAACATAAGCAACAATCCTTATAAGCTGAAATCCTTATAAGCAGAAATCCTTATCATAAGCAAAGTTAGCATAAATAGCATTAATAGAAAGTCAATTATCCTAAAACCAAATCAATTCTGATCATGAGCAGAAGCAAGTCATCAATATAGCAAGTAAATTATGATCATAAACAGCAAGTCTAAGTCAATTAGGAAGCAAACTCTCATAAATAGCAAGTCAATTAGCATTAATAGAAAGTCAAATATCTTAAAACCAAGTCAATTCTGATCATGAACAGAAGCAGTAGCAGTAGCAATATGAGCATGAGCAGCCACAGGTCACCTAAAACAAGCCAACTATCATCATAAGCAGAATATAGCATGTAAATTATCATAAACAGCAAGTCCATTACCTAGTCAATTAGGAAGCAATTTATCATAAATAGCAAGTCGATTGGCATTAATAGCAAGTCAATTATTAGAAACTAAATGATATGCCTTTTGTTAATCTGACATAAACACCCATCCAGTTTGAGATGGTCTTCCAAAATCAGAAAATAACAAATCAATGAACCATTTCCAAGATTCTTTGCACTCTGAGTCAACACATGCCATGGCAATGGGAAAGAGGTTATCATTGCCATCCTTTGCAACTGCACATAACAGTTGAACTCCCATATTTATTTTCAGATGGCAGCCATATAGGCATATCAGTGGCCTGATTCTAGTAAAATACCCTTGCTTTTGTGGTGCAAACATAACATACATGTACTGGAAGATTAGTTTAGTCCTTGGTACTGACCTTGCTGACCCACTTTCATTTTCTTGCTGAATTTCAGTCCTCAATTTCACCATTTTCATCAATGTTTGTCCATAATCCCATAATCTGTGGTATTGGGATGCAACTTCCCCTTGCAAGTGATTAACAACACTATTTCTATCTCTATAGCACATAGAATGGTGAATCTCAACACCAATATCCCTCTTAACTTTGTTTATCATAGCATGAACATCCTACTTTGAATTATCCCTCAAATAATCCATATATCTGCTTGCAAGATATGAAGAATTAACTAGATGATTTTGCATTGACCTAGCACATGTGTGGGTTGGATAAAAGGTCTTAATCTGAAATGTGGTGCAGCCTCTTAGTTGTGATGCTCTGATTCTAAACCACCATTTTCCCTTGCACTCAACACAAATGAGTTTCTTGCAGTTCTTTGTAAATACATATGTTATCCCCCTTGCAATTGCCCACTTTCTTATGGCATCCCTATACTGTTATACTGCTGTGAATAACATTCCAATAACCAATTCACCTGTTACTTCATTATAGTGAATACCTCTCTCATGGCCTTCCTCATCTAATCTTTCAGGACTCTATAACTCAGTCTCAATACCAATAGGTTCCTCATTGAACTCACCCATATCTGCTTCATTCAAGTATTCCCCAAGGTTTTCATTTTCTGTAGCATCCATATTCTCAGGTTCAAATGAGTTAGAAAAATCTTCATCACTAGAATCCGACATTAAATAATCTTCAACCTCTGTATCTTCATCAATATTATTTACACCAAAAACTCCATTACCACTACTTCCACTAAAAAGTCCATCTAATGAGTCTCCTTCTTCACTACAGTTAAAACTTGGAAATGGATTTCCAACTAATCCCTCTTCCTCTCCTACAAACCAATCTTCAAATTCCTCCCTCACTCTATTCAGATTTGGTACATTATCATCTCCAACTTGAGCAGCACTTGCTTGTGTATTTCCACCTGCTTCAGATGCTCCCTTTCCCATATTAACAGTTGATTCTGTTTCCACATTATTATAGGCATTGCTTCCTTCACCTTCAGTAGGGATGTGATTTCTATAACGTTCAATTGCTTGCAATGGAGCCATGTTTTCCACAAAGTAAATGTGCATTTTAGTATCAGGGGCATTATAGAGCAACATATTCTCGAAATGTTCATCAAGTTCTAATTCTTCATAAGCAAAATAGCCTGTCATTCCTCTAACCTTAAACCACTTTCTACATCCCCGAATAAAACACACCAATCACATCCATATCAGGGTAATATGTAGTTATATCACCTCCAACATAGTCAATGTTCAAGTATGCATCATCCCATGGAGGTGGAATTGACCAATCACCACCATGGTGAATTATGAGAGTAAGGCTAGCCATTTTATTACCCTGTGGAATAAAGAACAAAATTTCAGAAACTAAAAACATCAAACTACCAATGTAGTCAATGTACATATTCTATCATCACTTAGATATTTAGTCATTATATTCACAAAATAACTACAAATTTCCTATCTCAGTAACAGAAAATCATAAACCCTAACAAACTAGAATTCAGTCACATTCCAGAACCACATCAAACCACCTACATTAAACAACTTAAATGGTTGAAAATTCACAATGAGATTTAAAACAACAACTGTTACATCGTTATTTGTTCAAAACTTCTCCTTAAAGCAAACCCTAAACTGAAAATGTGAAGAAACATGCATTTTTTGAAATGAAATTATCAGTGCATGGTGTTTACCTTCTAATACGAGCTAGAAACTTGCTCTGATGATGAAAATTTTGAAGCTTTACTTCAAACTTCTTCAACACTATAACTGTTGAGTAACTTCCTCCGAACTGATACTAAAATGCGAAATGTGCGTGTTCTAATTGATAATTTCTCAAAAATCAAGTTGATCAATGTTTGTTGGGTTCATTTTCTTAAAGAAGACAACGGTTAGAAGAGAAGATGTATAGGCATTGAATGAGCTTGGGGAAAAATGGGTTTGTCTGAAAAAAAATTAGCTTTTATAGTGGGTGATAAAGGTGACTTTCCAGATATGCCCCTTACCACACCATCTTTTTTAGCGGGGTGAGTAAAAATGCCGTGTTTTGCTAACGGTGACATTTCATAAGCCTCGTTTTGTGACCCAAAATATCACAGACCCCAAATAAAAAAAGGGCCAAACCACGAGTAATTGTTTTGAAGTTTACCCATCAATCTATTGTATAATTCACTATCCTCTGTAGTTTTAACTCTTTTACTAAACAAACCAATTCTACTTTTAATCACCCACTTGATCTGGTCAAAACAAAAATCAACTGAGGAACAATGATTAGAAAAAAGACTAGAATTCCTATTAATCCAAACAGCATAAACTAGAGCTTGAAAGGCTGTATGTGTTCACCACTTTCCTATTGATAAGTTTAATAGTTTATTCACAAGATTCGACTATATATTAACAACGCCAAAAACTTGTTTACAAAAAATATAGGTGTTGTCAGTACCTCTTATCAAATAGAAAAATGATGATAACAACAAGTATACAGTTACGATGTAGTTTTAAAAGATATCGTTCCCATAGGGAAGGATTAGTTCTAAAGATTAACAAGGAAGATAATATAAAGAGAAAATAAAATAATATATAGTTTATTGGATAGGAGGGTTAGAATGAAATATGAGTAAATATAGGTATGAAAGATTAGAGAATCTAAATATATAGGTTTTCCCTACGAAATAAGGAAAGCAGAGAAAACATGCAAGTTCAACAAAGATGTTACGATTCACTAAACTAATCTAATAGACTCGGTTCTAAATACTCAGATGTTCAATTATTCACCGCAGAGCAATACATGAAATGACTTTTCTAGATCTAGCGCAAACAAATTAAGACTATCATATAAACTTGGACAACATCAATACTATGCTTAGTATGGGTCACTCTCACATAGCCACATTTAGCAAGTTACCATTCCAAAAATGTTGGCTCACTAAACAGCGTTATATCACAGATCCAGTGATTATACACGATATTGTTAACCCCGAAACTACTCTTAAAATTAACTCCAACGCATA
>CATIWQ010909322.1:0-18034 GCA_949673415.1 Euphorbia schlechtendalii | reverse complement strand
ATTTCCAACTTTATTCCTGTTAATTTCCCGTTAGAGAGCTCATCAAATTCTGATATGCACTTTGCTGTATTTGGTTGTTCTTGTGGGTCGACTTTGAACTTGCAGATATATTTTAGTGTAGTAGGTAAGATCTGTTCCTTAGTTTACACCAATCTTTGTTTTGTAGTAGACGTCAGCCTGAGGCACGCGGCGGCATTAAATGCTAAATTAGTTGTCTTGACTTTTTGGCGCTAATGAATTAGAGTTGATCTTTTGTAGTCCTCAGAGGGACTTTTTCAACCGTCTGAGGCTTGAGTGATCGTCTAATATATACCTAATTCCATCTCTGAAATTTATGGCCTTTGGGACTTTATAGATCCTCTGATGACCTCATGTTCTCCAGATGATGCTTCATTCTGAGGCTTTCTTCTGAACTCAGAACTTACAAAACTTATTATCCTTTAAAAACCAACATTATCAATTAGCATTTTTTAAACAGAATTACAGATAAATATGTGTTTAGCTTTATACAGTTTTGTTGATCTTAAAAGTTCAATATCCAAACCTTTTTTAAAAAGATGACAACCTTTTAAAATTATTTGATAAGCTGAAATTTCGATTAACAAGATATGTTATGATGTTGAATTATAAATTCAAAATTCATTATCCATACAAAATTCTAAATCTGAAAAATAAAATAAAATTTAAAAAATCAAACTAAAACACAATTTGACCAAACCGAGGCCATATGATATACTCAAAAAAATATCTTAATTCTCATAAAAATATCTATTGTATATGCCCAACAAACAAAAACTCCTTTTCAAGTTGGGAATTCAATCCCGTACTATCTAGACTTTGATTCTCAATCTTAATGTCATTAGATTACTTTACTTTAGTTATAAATATTATCAATCATTGATAAAAAAAATTATACTCATCAATCATTCAATAAAAAAATGAAAAAAGAAATTTCAAAAAGTATTATTCATAATTTCCTTAAATGAAAATTTCCAGTTTTGTTGATACTTTACAGACAGATTGAATTTTGTATTTTTAATGTACGTCCTAATGTATTTTCGGAGCCCAGAACCTTCATAAATATTCTCAATTTAGCTTTAGGGCACAAGTAACGTTAAACCTAATTAGAAACGGAACAGCGAAATAAAGAGAAAAGGCCAAAGAATGAAAAAGAAGGCCCATAATAGGGCTGCGGCCTGCAATTTCGATCGTTGAAGCCAAAATATACAAATAAACATTTGCCTTATCGCTCCGCTTTATCTTGTTCTTTCTCTCTGGCTCTCCTTTGCAATCCCTTCCCAGTTTCTTATCCTCAATCCCAACAATCCCTTTCTATCACTCTTCTTCCTATTCTTCCTACCATGGAATTCAACACTTCTGCTCCTGAAATGGCGTCGCCTCTCTCCATTTCATCAGGTTCTTCTTCCTCCTCTTCGCCTTCTTCACATGATTCTGCTATTCCTTATTCAGTTTTTTTGACCGATGCTGGTAGAGATATTAGTAGTAATGCTAATACTGGCCGTGTGGATTTTGTGAGTGGTGTTGAGGAGTTTCAAACCGAGACGGAGAAGTATTTAGTTGTTGAGGAAACTCCGGAGAAACCTATTTTTGACCCTGAGGAATTTCCGCCTTTGAAAAGAGCAGCGGAACCGGTGTTGAAACTATCGCCGTTCGAAGATGATGATGAAAAATCTGCCAAACCCTCCGAGTTTGGGGAGGGTTCGATGGATGTGGATGAAAATAAGGGTCTGGCTGAGGGTTTAGTGGAGAAAAATGGATTTGATGAGGATTTTGTAGTGAAATTGAGCGAGGGAGTAGAAGGGAGTCAGGTGGAGGGGGAGAAAACTGAGGTTGAAGAGAGTGAAATTTTGGGCAATGGAAATGAAAAATTAGACACTGTTGGTTTAGAATTGGGGAAAGATGATATGGAGAAAACTGATAGTGTGAAATTTACTAGTGAAGGAGATAAGGTTGAGGAGGCCATACCTGTAGACAAATTAGATACTGTTGCTTTAGAATTGGGGAAAGATGATATTGAGAAAACTGATAGTGTGAATTTTACTAGTGAAGGGGATAAGGTTGAGGAGGCCATACCTGTAGACAAATTAGACACTGTTGCCTTAGAATCGGGGAAAGATGATATGGAGAAAACTGATAGTGTGAATTTTACCAGTGAAGGAGATAAGGTTGTGGAGGCCGTACCTGTTACTCTTGTAGGGTCAGGGGTGGTTGTTGTTGGGGATAAGGAGATTAAGGATTCTGGAATTATTGAAAAGGAGGTCCTGAATGATAGTGTTGCGCCTCTGGATAGTGGCAATGGTTTTAGTGAGATCAGTAATGATGTTGAGAAAACAACTAATCTTGTAGAAACTTCTGAGCCAGTACTTCCTGCAGCTGACTGTGATGGAGAAAAGCATGGTGATTTGGGAGATGGGGAGGATGGAGAGGCTGCAGAAATTGTGCTGAGCTCAGTTTCTCATGCTGTAGAAGATGAGGTTTCAGGTGATATACCTGACTCTATTGACTCAAGGGCTATCTCCAATTTGGAGCTTGAATTACAAGCTGAGAATGAAGAAATGAACCTACTAGATGGAGAACATGAGAATGAAGGATCAGTATCTGATGGCGAGGATGATAATCTTCTTTTTGGAAACTCGGAGGCTGCTAAACAATTTTTGGAGGAGTTACAGCTAGCATCAACTGCTGATTTACAATCCGGTGCTGCTCAGGTTTCCAATGATCATTCTGATAGAATTGATGGTCAGATTGTGACTGACTCTGATGAAGAAGACACTGATGAGGAAGGAGAGGGGAGGCAGCTTTTTGATTCTGCTGCTTTGGCAGCTCTTTTGAAAGCGGCAGCCGGTGGTGGCTCAGAGGGTGGCACAGTCACCTTGACCCCTCAAGATGCATCGAGGCTCTTCTCTGTTGAGCGGCCGGCAGGTCTGGGATCCGGCCTTCGACCTGTGAAACCAGCAGCACGGCCAACACGTCCTAGCCTTTTTGGTTCTTCAAATCTCACAGCTGGCGGAGGAGAATCAGATGCCAAATTGAGCGAGGAAGATAAAGTGAAGCTTGAAAAGTTGCAGCAGTTACGGGTGAAATTTCTGAGGCTTGTTCACAGACTGGGTCATTCGCCTGAAGAATCTATGGTTACTCAGGTCCTATATCGTTTAGCACTTGTTGCTGGCAGGCAAATCAACCAGCTATATAGTCTTGATGCTGCTAAGAGAACTGCACTGGAGCTTGAAGAACAGGGTAAAGATGACATGGACTTTTCCTTGAACATATTGGTTCTTGGGAAAACAGGGGTAGGAAAGAGTGCTACAATAAACTCAATTTTTGGTGAGGAGAAGTCCCCAATCCATGCATTTGAACCTGCCACAACTTCTGTTCAGGAAATATCTGGCGTGGTAGATGGAATTAAGATCAGGGTGATTGATTGTCCTGGTCTCAAGTCTTCTGGTTCGGAACAAGGGTCAAACCGCAGAATCCTGTCATCAGTAAAGAAGTCCATGAAGAAATGCCCTCCAGATATTGTCCTCTATGTGGATAGGCTTGACACTCGAACCAGGGATCTGAATGACCTGCCATTGTTGAAATCTATCACTAGCAATCTTGGTTCTTCAATCTGGCGAAATGCTGTGGTTACTCTAACCCATGCCGCTTCAGCACCACCAGATGGACCTTCTGGTTCCCCTCTGAGTTATGAGGTGTTTGTGGCTCAACGATCTCATGTTGTGCAACAATCCATTGGTCAAGCTGTCGGTGATTTGCGACTGATGAACCCGAGTTTGATGAATCCTGTATCACTCGTAGAGAATCACCCCTCTTGTCGTAAGAATAGAGAAGGACAAAAGGTGCTTCCCAATGGCCAAACTTGGAGGCCTCAGCTACTGCTATTGTGCTATTCTATCAAGATTTTGGCCGAAGCGAGTGCCATCTCAAAACCTCAAGATCCATTTGATCACAAGAAACTTTTTGGTCTACGTTCTCGATCACCTCCCCTGCCATACTTCTTGTCTTGGTTGTTGCAGTCTCGTCCACACCCTAAACTCTCTACCGATCAAGGGGGTGACAATGTTGATTCTGATGTTGACCTGGCTGACTTGTCTGATTCTGATCAGGAAGATGAAGAGGAAGAGTATGATCAGCTCCCTCCATTCAAGCCTCTCAAGAAAGCTCAGCTTGCTAAACTTAGCAAGGAACAGAAGGAAGCATATTTTATGGAGTACGACTATCGGGTGAAGCTTCTCCAGAAGAAGCAATGGAGGGAAGAGCTGAAGAGAATGAGAGAGATGAAAAAGAAAGGAAAGGTTCCAGCTAATGAATATGCTGACAATGGTGAAGATGGTGATGCTGAAAATGGAGCTCCAGCTGCCGTGCCAGTTCCCTTGCCTGATATGGCCCTTCCACCTTCGTTCGATGGGGACAATCCAGCTTACAGGTACCGATTCCTGGAACCCACTTCACAATTCCTTGCAAGGCCAGTTCTCGACACCCATGGCTGGGACCATGATTGTGGGTATGATGGTGTGAATCTTGAACACACTCTAGCCGTTGCTAATCAGTTCCCAGCAGCAGTTACAGTCCAACTAACAAAGGATAAGAAAGAATTCAGCGTCCATTTGGATTCTTCAGTTGCAGCAAAGCATGGGGAGAACGCATCGAGCATGGTAGGGTTTGATATTCAGAATGTGGGGAAGCAACTTGCTTATGTCCTTAGAGGGGAGTCCAAATTCAAGAACTTCAGGATGAATAAAACAGCTGCTGGGATGTCGGTCACATTTTTGGGCCAGAACGTAGCCACTGGTTTCAAAGTTGAGGACCAGATTGGAGTTGGGAAGCGCCTAACTTTGGTTGGGAGCGCTGGGACAGTTCACTCTCAAAGCGATTCGGTATATGGAGCAAATCTGGAAGTGAGGCTGAAGGACGCTGATTATCCCATTGGCCAGGATCAGTCATCTCTGGGGTTGTCATTGGTGAAGTGGAGAGGGGACTTAGCATTGGGAGCCAACCTTCAGTCTCAGATTTCGTTGGGCCGAAGCTACAAGGTGGCGGTTCGTGCTGGGTTGAACAACAAGATGAGTGGGCAGATTACAGTTCGGACAAGCAGCTCGGAGCAGTTTCAGATTGCACTCATGGGGCTTCTTCCAATTGCCTTGTCAATCTACAAAAGCATTCGGCCTGGGGTTAGTAGTGACAATAATTACTCACTGTACTAAGTTCTTTATCGATTTTTTTTTTGCTTATGCCGATGTTTAGCGCCATAGACTAGATGAGACGTTGAGTTTGTGGTTTTTGTTTCCAATAATTATGCTGAAATATTTATATGATGTAGAACTTAAATTGCTCTTATGAGTTTTCGGTATTATTTCTTTGATGAAATGCACCCATATATGAGATGGATTCATCGGAAAATCTTGCAATTTCATGATGTTTTTTGCTCTCAAGTATTGTTTTTCAATTGTTGTGTGGGTGAGAGCTGGTAGCCGGCTGGCAGGTACGGAAGTTCCACTGCTGCAATAATGATGTATTGTGATATATTTTGATTAGGAACCAGAGCTCGACTTGAGTTGAGCTTGTCGTGAGCTCGACAAGCTGTGTAAATTTCAGTTTAAGCTGAGCTGAACTTTGGTAGGTTTGACTTAATCCATAGGAGTTTGGGTTCTTAACTGACCCACAAGACTCTTGGATGATAGTTGGGTTCTACCAAAAGCCTAATTTGGATACGGTATTACAAATTAATATTGTTCTACTTCAGTACCACTACTAGAGAAAATATGATCTTAAAATATGCCATAGAAAACATATAGAGTGCATAGTTGCTTCAGAAGTTTAAGAAATTTGCAGACGAGATTATAAAAATCTCCAATTATTAATACATGGGACAAAAAACTTCCACTGCTTTATAACTGATGGTTCATCCACTGGTATCTTCATTAAACACCATCCTGTATACCTGGATCAATGGTAGAAATATTGCCAACCCTTCAACGAATCTAGTATCGTAAATTCGTGTCAAATAAACAATACTTTTTTATGCAGTTCAAACAAAAAGAAGCTTTACATTTATAATGGCCAAAAAGGCAGCCCAGGCTGAACAATGAAAATGCCACGGCGGTTCTCTTTTCACCTCCCCTGTGTCTTTGCCAGCGTGTGCGTAGTTGCAAGTACCATGTTGAAATGTGTAAACTGGAGGGGTTTGACAATCGATATTTAGTGTTGTTAATCTAGGCTTATTCTCACTGTAGGTGTGAATCAAATAATATATTAAATGTGATGTTGAGCTAGTTTGATGATCAACCACTAAGTAAATCGAAGTAAACGGATCACAAAATAAGTGGACTAGGCTGAATAGGCACGATACAAATAGCATTAGAGCTCAAATTCAACCTTAGTTATTGACAAGTGGATAATATACCGATTTCATAAAATAATTCCTTTCGAATGATTTTCTTTGGACTTAAAATGAAGAAAATAGGGCTTGAATAATTTTTGTAAGTGTCAGGGAAGAAACAATGGCAAGATATATTAGCTGAAATTATAATTGAAAAGATGATGAGAATGAGATATAGAGTTTGATTGGTTAGGAACAGCAACACCACCGTCAAATAGAAGAGATGATGCAATTTGATGTTTGTGAGTAAATCGAGTATTGTTTAAAAGAGATCCGAATAAAATATTATTGTTCAATTATATTTCAATGTTACATGTTATTTAGTTTGATTTTCCTATATTTTATAGTGTTCTAGCACAAAATATTTCTAAATCACATTGTAGTCGATAAAAGAATACATATATAATTAATTAGTCACTGTAAATAATTTTTAGGTTCTTATTTCATAATTATAGACCTTAAAATAATAAGTCCGAATGTTATTGATATAAATAATAGGGCAAATAGTTTCCATTATCAGCTTTGGCTGAAGCGCTCGAAAAAACCAAATCAAGGCACAGAAACTCGGATGATAAAACTTCCCTTTCCGATATATTTAACGGCAATTGCACTGCTTCAATAATATGGCAGTCAAATCAAGGAGAACGGCGAAGCCGCCGCCAAGGCATCGAGCTTCTGTTGCGAAATTTCTGAAAAATCCTAAAGTGGCCGTCGCTTTGGCTTTAATTCTTTTGGATGCGCTCTTAGTCTCTCTTATCATCGCTTACATTCCCTGTAAGTTCAACCGCTCTACATCTTCATTCTTTAACGTATTTATCTGGACGCGCATAAAGCTTTTCTTTTGGCGATAATGTCAGTGTGCTGTTGATTTTCAGATACAAAGATTGATTGGGACGCTTATATGTCACAAGTGAGTTGTTCTAAAAATCTTCATAAGTTCCGATTTCTTCATTTCAGACTATCTTTATGATTGATTTTCAAGTGAAGCAGTCATTGGCGCGCCATAAGCTGTTTATATTTATGATTAGGTTTTATCGCGATTATATAGATTAAACTGATTGGCAAACAGGTGATTGGGTTTCTCGAGGGAGAAAGGGACTACAGCAATCTGAAAGGTGATACAGGGCCACTGGTGTACCCAGCTGGGTTTCTTTATGTTTACTCTGCCGTTCAGTATGTCACTGGAGGAGAGGTTTATCCTGCCCAGGTAATCTCTTCATAAATTGGTTTCTTCGGGAATATGATTATTAAATTTGTTAACCGTTTCTCTTCACCTGCTTTTATTTTAAACACTCAGGAGATTAACTTGGTTTAAGTTTTGTTGGAGATCATGTTTTCTTTTGAGTGTTCTTTAGTGTGTTACATAGTGAACTTGAAGTTAGGGATTGATCTCCATTGTAGTGCTAGGCTCTTTCCAACATTTCCTTGACTAGCATTGCTCCAGCCTGCATCCTTTCTATTTCATCGTCTGCTTCATATTCAAGGCACTACTTCGAATACACACTACAGACTCAAACACACATATCTATATATAATTATTTTTCTCAACTTTCTACTTGATAGGTTAACATGTAATGTGTCCTAATGGTTTCTATTTCTGGTTGCAGATTTTGTTTGCCTTGTTATACATCGCTAATCTGGCTATCATCCTATTCATCTATGTGAAGACTGATGTGGTACGAAAGCTTTATCTCTTATTCTATCAATGAACTGTAGCCTATTATTATTTGATAGTCAAAATTTTGAATTGAAAAAGTATGGAGAGCCAATTGCTTGGATTAGTTGGAAAAACAATATTCAACAGGGTTCAGCTTTTGGGTTAGGGCCTGAGGAACTGTCTCATTCTGGACATGACTTAGAAGGCCACGGCTTATTTTCATATTTCTTGAGAGATGGAAGGCCGCCATCTTTGACTGGATTTGGGATGCCAGCTTAGTATGATTCTGAAACCTAGTCTGTGATACCATTTTATACTTTTTGCTTCTATCGAAGATTAGAAGAACAAAACATAAGACAAAATATTTATGTTGCCTGTATAAAACTAAGGTCAGGGCTGAGCATTCACGTTGTGTTGTTTTTTTGTCTGCCACGGTATTCATGCTTCTTGACGGTTGTCCAGCGGTTTGGTTTGATAATAGTAGAAAACACACTTCAATGGAATGTTGATGTCAGGGTTGGTAGATTCACAAAATTAGAATTTAAGCATAACGATTACCACCACACAAAAATTTCAAGTATCCATAGCATTATGTTATTCCTAAGTAAACAGAGATATAGCTTATGCAAGATAACTACTGGATATGGTTAATCAGAAGAATTGTCCCCACTCCTAAATAAAAGATTTCTTAGATTTATAATATAGGTTGGTGGCATGCGTTGTCAGTCTTCTGTGTTGGCCATGACATGATATTTTTTTCATAAATTTTTTTGCAGCTTCCATGGTGGGCTTTTATTTTACTTTGCCTATCAAAAAGAGTGCACTCAATTTTTGTGCTGCGTCTTTTTAATGACTGTTTTGCTATGACATTTCTTCATGCTTCATTGGCCTTACTTCTTTACCAACATTGGCACCTGGGGCTTATATTTTTCAGGTAACATTTACCATCTTGGTTTTGACTGCAATAATTTAATATCAGACAAGTTGGCAAACTTCCTGCTTCGTTTGTACAGTGCAGCTGTTTCAATAAAGATGAATGTCCTTCTTTATGCCCCACCTTTATTGCTTCTTATGCTAAAGGTAGATGAACACTCATTCATTAAAATTCTTGGAATCTTTTCCTTTGTTGAGTTTTAGAATGACCTGACCCATTATAGGATAGCTCGGTCTTACGAAACTTCTTTTTACAGGCTATGAATCTTACAGGGGTGATTACAGCTCTAGCTGGTGCAGCCTTAGTGCAGGTGCATTTCATTTTTTTCAAACTTGTGTTTATAAGCAACAAACACTCGTTATATTAATATTATATGGACAAGATTTGGATTTTCTTCCTTATATTCTTTAAGAAGAGTGTTTAGGTTCTGCTCGAAGCAGCAATAATTTCGATTTTCCCGCCAATGTTGTAGGTGAGTTGGAGCAACACTGTTACTGATGTTGTGAAGGGAGCATCATCTTAACAATAGCTCACCATTTTCACATGTTTGGGAATGATTCTGCAGATTCTACTTGGGTTACCATTTTTTATCTCATATCCGGTTGAATATGTATCAGGAGCATTCAACCTAGGGCGTGTATTCATCCACTTTTGGTACTTATTATTAACTCGAGTGCTAAAGATTATTTGATCTTTTTTTGCAAAGATTCGTCTGATCTTTTAGTCACAAGTACGCACCAAAATGCATTAACGTTTTGCAAAATAAACTGAATATAAGATGCCCTTTGAGATATTATGAGATTTGAGTGTGTACATATTAATTATGGATGTGGTTGACGGTGGTTAGTTTCCCTCTGATTGTATGTGCTTATAGATCATGTGTATCAATTAGGTACTAGGTAGCACTGAAACGGATACAGAAAGGGACATGGAGAAACGTCATTTCTAAAAAATATAGGCTAGGAAACTGGTGGGAAATGTGTCAAGTTTCGGTTCCGAAACCTGCACTAAATGTGGAAACGTGTCAGGGGGTAATCCTGTCAGGTACGCCAGTGTCTTGGAGTTTCTGTGCTACATAAATTAGGTTCTTGGAGTGAGATTAATAAATGTTATCCTTATCCCGTCAAGAGATAACAGATGGAAATTCTTGACTTCGACTCTAGGGAAGTCTTGTTGAGTAAATCTCTAAAATTCTTTATAGTTAATGCAGGGAATCTCACTTTGAAGTTTATCTTAGAGGTTGTGCATTTTATTGTTTTTTGTTGTCAAATTTTGGAGAGAGTTTTATTGATTGGGAAAACTATCGCGATATTATTTTGAAAATGACAAAATAGATCCTTTCAGCTGCAATGGTGAACTAACAGTGCCACACATAAGTCTTAATTCGTATGGTTTGTTGAAGCTCTTAAATATAAATTCTCATTTACTTTGTTCTAGGAGGGTGAGAATATCTTATTGCTAATTTTTTTTTGGATAGGTGAGGTGATTTGTTTGTGTACTGGTGGATAAATGTATTCATATGCAATTTCATTAATGATTTTTTAATGTAACTATTATTTTTTGTATTCAGGTCTGTTAACTTCAAATTTGTTCCTGAACCCATTTTTGTATCAAAACAGTTTGCAGTCTCACTACTGCTTGTTCACCTTGGACTGCTTGCCATGTTTGCTCATTATAGATGGTGCAGGTATGCGACATATTCTCTATATGACCATATGACATCATGGTTAGGAATTTGACAAATGGAGCAAAAATATGTGGATTTGTTGTGCCTTCCAGAGATTAAAATAAAATTATGACACTATTTTTGTGCGTTTCCTACTTGACTTAGGTGGTACACTATGTTAATGCCACCTAATACTATTCGTGGTTCGTTATGAAATGATATTATCTTATCTAAGACCTAGTTTATACATATCATTGATTGCAGATCCATGCTTTTACTGTAAGTTCTGTGAATTTATATTGAGGTTTGTGTGTCATGATTTCATCTTTATGTTTGTCCGTCTCTGTTGTGCTCCCATATGCATGATTTCAGTGTATTTGTTTGGTTTTAGAAGCTCTATAGCAAAACTTGTTTTTTTATGTACTCCCGCAGTCAGATAGTTGTTGATGCACGCTACCTACACTTTCTTACAATTAGTTAATTATAGTGGAATTTAAATGAAATTCTCAATTAATTCCTAGAACAAAAAAAACTTTGTTTCGAATCGAAGCTGTTGATTCATGTTGCTGTCTGATCTCTTGCAGGCATGAAGGAGGAGTGTTGAAGTTTTTGTATTCTAGAGTTGTATCCATTAAGCATTCGCTTGCTCTTTCAAATTCCAATGGCTCATCTAAGAAGGTTCTCAACGAAGACTGTAAGTTCCCTGTTTCTTTGTTTTCAAGAGGGTGATGGGAAATTCTTGTGCTGATGTGTCCCTTCAGTCTCACGTTTCTTTTATCATCTCTGTATTTGTACTGAATTTTGGTGAGATTGATTCAGATATTGTGGCAACTATGTTCTGTGGGAACTTCATAGGCATTGTATGTGCTCGCTCACTGCATTATCAGTTCTACTCGTGGTGGGTAACAGTTACATGAATATTGTCTTCTTATTGTGGTGTCTATTTTATGCTAGTGCTGAGCATGTTCTTCTATTGCTTGTAATTCCATGGGGCATCTACCTGTACAAATATTTGAATTTAAATGGTCCAGCCTTACTATATCCACCCTTCCATCTAATTTCGATTTCAATCATTACGTATGTGGTTTAATCTAGCAGGAAAGCTGCTAGGAAGCCCAGATTAACTCAATGGGATTGTTAATGTAGTTCTCCAATTTTGATGTGAATCTTTTGGTCAAATACCTGTATGAGCCCGCTGTTTCCCATATGCTTGTGCTGCTAATCCTCTACTGAAAGTAAATCATAAAGCAATATTTAATTTAATTACAATCTGATGTACTGTTTTCAGCTGTAAGCTACTGATTGAAATCTAATAGTTCGATTTTTTCTTGTGACCGCATTTTGTTTGTGTTAATTCTACCACCATATTGTTCTGATGCAACCTATTTTATTACTGCAGGTACTTCTATAGCTTGCCATATCTGCTGTGGACAACACCTTTCCCTACATTGCTTCGGTAGGTTTCTGTTTTTTTTTTTTTTTGAGAGGAACCACAGAATGTTGTTTTGTTTTGTGAATGAGGCTAGTTGTTGAATGTGCAGGTTGATATTGTTGTTTGGAGTAGAAGTTTGCTGGAATGTGTATCCTTCCAATATATATTCATCTGCGGTGCTACTGTGTCTCCATTTGACCATCCTGCTGGGTCTGTGGGTAGCTCCATCTAAATATCCATATGCACAAAATGCTATTTCAAACAAGAAGAGATGAATTGAAGCTATTATTGTATTTGAAATCTACGACTAGTATACAAAACACCTGTATTAATTTGTGAGAACATGTTCTTTCTTTTTCTGGACTGAAAGTCACTTGCCTGATAACCTCAGTTTTGCCTTGTAGAATGATGATGATTGTTTGCACTTTATATCTAGTTTTTCACCTTCGTTGTAGGGATTACATTGTTAACTGATAACCAGGAAAAAGTATATCTATGAAGAAAATTTTTCGAAATAAAATAGATGTTTTTCCCTTTTTTTTATTGTTGTATTTTATGGGTTTACAACTCTTCAAATTTCTCTCTGATTTTCCCCTGATTATGGGTTTACTTCTAAACATATGGCTTTTGAATATACGGGCAAGTGCTTAATAAAATAATTCTTGCTGCCTCCATTTACTTTAAATCTTGAAATAGAAAATAGCCATATTCATGACACCGGAGAAGACACTTATATTTTTATTACGTATATTCAAATTTTTACAAGTACAACATAATTTTGTAGAGACGAGAGACATTTCAAGTTATTAAAGGATTATTTTTCATTCTTTAAAATGTTACAAAATGTTTTTCATGATTTATTTTAATTTTTAAGTTAAAAAAATAAAAATAAATATTTCCTACAGTATTTTTTATTTTAAATTATTTTTTAAATTTAAATTGAAAAATTGTAGGAATGATTCGGCAAACTTAAAATTTTGAATAGCGACGATACTACAAAGAAAGACGAACAATGAGCGGCTTTAAATTTTGAAATTCTAACAAATGGCATAGTAGTAAATATGGTCCACTATTTGTAAGAACAACTCGCGTATATTTCTTTCAATCTCCCACTAACTTTTTCACAGGCGCATCCTACTCACCCTTGCAAATTACTACCCAAATCTAAGCGGGGTTCCTTCGGAGACCTAACAATGGTATAGATCTCTGCTATTCTTACCCGATCATGTTATCATTAAGCTCCAATTCATTAATATTTTAAAAATTTTAATGCATTATGAACAGCTAGGGTTCTTCTATATTTATATTTGCTGCATTATATTATGTTATTTGTTCAGGATTGAGTTTACACACTCGCATTTTTTATGCGCTTGTTTCTGAGTGATCGGGTCATACCCCTTTTTACTATTGCTCGGTTGATAATCTCTTTTTCTGGGGTGGAGGTGGAATGGACATTATTATGGATTTTTCAATTTTTTTTAGAATTTTTTCTCAGATTTATGATTTTCGTTTTGTGTTTCGAAATTGATGTTTAATCTTTGTGATTTATAATTTGATTTTGGATTTTGTAGGACGGACATGATTCAGAAGATCCTAAGCAAAGCACAGCTGACATGACTGTATTTGTAAGTTCCTTGCATGAAATAACAGACTGATAACTAAATCTAATTCTGCATATTCCTCTTGCAAATGAGGTATAGGTTTTGTGCTGATATCTGGTAAATTTAAATTACTTTGTGTTTTGTTATCCTTTGAATTGTTTGTATCATTTATACTGTACCAATTTGTGTTCTATTAGCTTCAGTACATCTACGATTTTGTTCTCAATCTACGTAATTATTTATTGACCTTCATGCATCTTTTTGTCAGGTACAAAATCTTCTCCAGCAGATGGTGAGTTACTAATTTGATCTTTCTTCTTTGTCTGCTTCAGTCTTACTGATCATACCTTTATTTTGCAGCAAACTAGGTTCCAGACTATGTCGGAAAATATCGTGTCAAAGAATATCCTTTCTGTTCCTTCCAACCTGTCTCTATTTTTCAGCATTATAATTTCCTTCTAATGAAATGTGATATACTAAACGTGCAGTTTGGAACTTTCAATTATGTCAATTGTGCCAACATTCTTCTTTGACATGATGGCATTGAATCAAATATATGTGAAGCAATTGTGATTCTTTGATAGGTTAAGTTGTAAAGATGCATACAGCGGAAATTACCTGTCATTTATGTTCTGTGTGAAGTGCTTAATGAAATGTGTGTGCTTTAATTTAGGATTAAGAATTATTTGAATTATGTATGGCTCTTTGTTTTCTTAACTTCAAAGTACTCGATGAAATGGGAAGTCGCATAAACGAGTTGGAGCAGAGTGTAAATGAACTGAGAACAGAGATGGGGGTGGAGGGCTCTCCATCACCTTTGGCCCCAAGTAAGCAAAATTCCAGTGATGTTAAGCAAGAGGAAAATGCTACCGATTAGTCCAACCCGCATTTGATTTCTTGCTAAATTCTGTTTTCAACTAATGATGCTTGGAGAGATATCAAACCTGTGTTTATTTGCCTTGAGTTGAGTTGTTGCCTTTTGCATTTGCTTTAGAATCATGTCTGTTCATTGTTTCCATTTCTGGTTGTCTGAGAAAATTACTAAGATCGTTTCTTCATTTAGTTTGAAGATATATTTATTGTAAACCTATTATGAGACTTAATTAATTATGTGAATTTATCATTCACTTGGCATCCTTTGTACGGCGGGGAGTTTTTCCTTTACATTTCTGTTGCTGGTAGTAACAAATGCACAAAAACATCTTCAACATCTAATGATTTTCGAAATTTATTGTTAGGAATGAAAATCAGAAAAGTTAATGTAAAGATTTTCTTCACAAATATTTACTTGCTACTATATATTAAGTGTATTTTTAATGTACCATCTTATTCGTATTGATGTATGTTCTAGTGACATGTATTGATCCGTTTTCTGAAACTAGTCCACGCAATTCCAAGTATAATTTGTTAAAATCGTTTTATACATTAATGAGAAAGACATTCACCATAAATTCAAGTCAAACTTGTAGTACATGATTTAGAAAGTTGGGAATACAATCAACAATACCCCAATCAAAACTCAATCGAAATATAATATAAAAGCACAACTTAGATAAAAAAAGGCTAATTGGAGAAGAAGCTTATCTACTCCGGCAGCGAGAAATGGCGCTGCAACCGCGGGAATAGGGGTTGGCCTCAGCCCCGGGCTGGCAGTTATAGTAGGAAGCACCTCTCCTTGAACAAGGTATGGTGTCTCTCTGCAGCGCTCCGTAGTTTATAGAATTGGTATTGGTAGTCGTCTGCAGAATCCGCCGGCTGACCTCTGATTCCATTCCGAATTCATCTTCTCCGGCGCATTCTGCCACCGTGCCTTTGCACTGCGATCGCCGGCTCAACCACTCAATTGTTTTCTCGTTTCCGATTGCTTTCACGTAGGAGGAGGAGGTGATCAGAAGAGAGAGTAATAAGCTGAAGAAGAGTAATGAGGAAGAATTAGGCATTGTTGTTGGCTCTGTTTGTTTTCTATGTAATTTCTTCATATATGGCGGTTCAGCTAGAGCGGGTCAACTACTAGTTTTCAAGTGTTCAAACGTGTGATGAAAACGACCTCATTTCCTTCGTAATTACATAAATGCCATTGAAGAATAGCATGATGCTTCACATGAAATGAAGTTATTGACGATGCCACGATGGCAGTTTTGTAGTTATGCGAGTGAAGAATCCTTATTTTGTTGTTGTATATTTTGACCAGGCAAAAAGAAAGCTTGTTGCAGGTTTTAGAGTTTTCCCCTTCAGCTTTCAATTTGAACATGCAGATTGGCCCATTGGGCATCGCAATCGAAAGATTTTATTAATAATTAATCAATTATTTAAAGTTTAGTATTAGTTGAAATGTAACCTAACCCCAACCATTTACAAGAATATTGAGTTTAGATTAATAGGAATTGGCACCATACTTGCTTTAATTAAGTTAAGTTCAACTCATGGAGAAATTGTATCAAATGAATCATTCAAAACCTACCAAAATGCAGAAACATACTCATTATTAAACCAAAAAGAAAGAAAGCAAGAGACAGATTATTTAAGATTAAAATTAATTAGCTGAGGAAGTTGAATAATCTTTGTTGAAAATGACATAATATATCAATCCCAGCTGGTTTCTATTTTTGGACCAAAACAAGGAAATATACATCTACAGTGGCTATTTTGGTTCATTTTTAATTTATTCTTGATTTAACCCTATTGCACCAACGCCGCGGCTTGCTTAGGGGAGTTATATAGTCGAGTTTACGTTAATACACATAAGCCTCTTTTGATCTGCTCGCTGCTAAAGAGGAGTTGTAAATTCTTGTACGTGGGACATTGACCATCAATGATATATGAGTTTATTTAGTTACCGATACGGAGCCTTATCAAATTAGGCCCAACCCATTAAACAGACACGGCCCAAAAGATCCTAAGCTCATACCAGAAACTCTATAAAAGGTAACCATCACCTTCATCCAAGAAAGGTTTGGCATCTACACTACTTCTCTCTCATCACTCATTATTTGACATCTACAATAATACTGACAAAGGCATTGGAGGGGCTAAAACTAACCCCTGATGTCTCCTCTTTAGTGTGCAGATCGCATGTTTCCAGTCTCCAAGGAACCAAGCCACACCAATTGGCACCGTCTGTGGGAATCGAGCAATCTCACCCGCTGACTCTAAGAAACGCAGACGTTGAGTACAAAAAATAAAAAAAATAATAAAATAAAATATTATGGTCACTCCAGCGCATCTGTGAGCACGGGATTTTGTACCAGCTCGCGCGTTCAATGATGACGGCTTTTCGGGATATCTATCCTCGAATCACATGATTTTCGACCGTTCGACGATCTTCAAATGGGAGTCTCCCTCGTCTCTGAATTTAAAAGGACTTTAATTTAGAAATTAACTAAAAAATATAAAAATACACAAAAAAATTCGAAAACGCAACCGAAAGCCGGATTCGGAGCCCACCTCACCTATACTTGGCGAGGCACGGCACGTCAAAGGGCTGGCGAACCTCGCCATGTCCTGACGAGGCTCGCCAGGGGTCTGACGAACCTAGCCAGACCCTGGCGAGGCTCGCCAGATCTTGGCAAGCCTCTCCAGGTTGTCTGGCGAACTCGCCAATCTTTCTGGCGAGTTCGCCAGGCCTCTTGGCGAGGCTTCCCTCGCCAGTCTGGCGAGGCCTGCCTCGACAAATTGGCGAGGCAGCCTTGCCAAGAGTCTGGCCAGGCCTCGCTAAGCTTTCTGGGGAGGCATCGCCAGACGTTCTTACCTTTTTTGGATTTTTTGGGTTTTTTCTATAAATAGTCGGACTTTTTTGGATTAAAGGGGCGGAGAAATTGAGAGAAAATCCTCTCTGTCAGATAAAAAAAATACAAACAATATTTCTTACTTTCTTCTAATTTTTTCTCGGATCCAAAACACTTTTGGATCCCAAATCTCTTCATCTTTTAATTAAATTTCTTCATCTATTTCTTCTTAAATCCTCAGATATTCTCGGGTCTAAAATAAATTTAGAACCCGAGTCTGATTATCTTTTAGATAAATAAACACTTTATTTTCCAACCAAACACTTTTTTTTTTCCAATCGAACTACAATTAACTACAAAAACGAATGAGGAACACTCCTGGAGATCGAATGGATACGCCGAAGTGGATTCATACCGCAAGGGTAAGCTTCTGAGTTCCTAGAACTGCGAATTCCGTGCTTTCATCTGCTTCATTTTTTTTAATTTTTATTTTTGGCCTAGGAATTATTTTTATTCCTTGTTATTGTAAATAATGTTGTAATTCTCTTCATCTTTATTTCTTTTCTTTATTTTTTTAGAATACCCCCACGAAGGGAATAAAATATATTCCCGGATAACA